>OMKK01041917.1:0-19265 GCA_900302305.1 Polymixia japonica | reverse complement strand
TATGTATGTATGTATGTATGTATGTATGTATGTATTTATGTATGTATGTATGTATGTATGTATGCATGTATGTATGTATTTATGTATGTATGTATGTATGTATGTATGTATGTATGCATGTATGTATGTATTTATGTATGTATGTATTTATGTATGCATGTATGTATGTATGTATGCATGTATGTATTTATGTATGTATGCATGTATGTATGTATGTATGTATGCATGTATGTATGTATGTATGTATGTATGTATGTATGTATGTATGTATGTATGCATGCATGCATGTATGCATGTATGTATGTATTTATGTATGTATGCATGCATGTATGCATGTATGTATGTATGTATGCATGTATGTATGTATGTATGTATGTATGTATGTATGCATGTATGTATGTATGTATGTATGTATGTATGTATGCATGTATGTATGTATGCATGTATGTATGTATGTATGCATGCATGTATGTATGTATGTATGTATGTATGCATGTATGCATGTACAGTATGTATGTATGTATGTATGCATGTATGTATGTATGTATGCATGTATGCATGTATGTATGTATGTATGTATGATGTATGTATGTATGTATGCATGTATGCATGTACAGTATGTATGTATGTATGTATGTATGTATGCATGTATAGTATATATGTATGTATGCATGTATGCATGTACAGTATGTATGTATGTATGTATGTATGCATGTATGCATGTACAGTATGTATGTATGTATGCATGTACAGTATGTATGTATGTATGTATGTATGCATGATGCATGTACAGTATGTATGTATGTATGCATGTATGCATGTACAGTATGTATGTATGTATGCATGTATGCATGTACAGTATGTATGTATGTATGTATGTATGTATGTATGCATGTATGCATGTACAGTATGTATGTATGTATGCATGTACAGTATGTATGTATGTATGTATGTATGCATGCATGTACAGTATGTATGTATGCATGTATGCATGTATGCATGTATGTATATTCTTGCCATTGTACACTTGCCTGACTTGCTACTTAGTTCCAGACTATCTGTACCTCTGTTTCATGGGGTGATAATCTATAGAATCAATTTGAAGGCAAACACCAAGGTGGAAACTCTCGAAGGACAAATTGGAAGCAGGTCAGATAATGTTTGTGGACAACACTGACACCTTGTGACTCTTTTCTTTATTTCACTAGTGCCTCATGTAATTTCGTCAAAAGCAACCACAGTGCCGTGTCTTGTGTGGCCAGGTGACTTATACATCTACAGCTTTCAAACGATTCAGGAGGCAGGTAAAAGTGACAAAAATGTAAAAGCATTTAAAACAGAAGCATAAACACTTTCAAATTTTCCCCCTTTTTATAGTTTTTTTTTAGACCACATGACTTCCCAGTTCACGTCATATGACTGCAACGGAGGCGTGCTCGTCCACCCACCATGAGTCTGATCATTTAGCTGCTGCAGTGGAGCAGGATGGTCCCCCGATCAGCTGTTGTCACCGCATTATTTCTGTGTTTGCTTTTAGATACTTGCTCATCCGAGAGCTACGTCTTGGACGATAAAGTGGGATTAGGCCGAGTTTTTGACGGGATCGGAGGTTTGAGCGGTGGAGGGGTGAGTAATGTAGTTTTAAATGTACTTCCTGGTTCGACCCTCTGATGGGCTAGTTGGGGCAGTTCACCCTGCCTGACGTACACTTACCTTAATGAGATTCCTTTATCATTCTCTGGGTTCATATAGGCGACATCTCGTTTACTCGTCAATTATGCTGAACCGTATCGCAGCCAGATATTAGACTATCTCTTCAAGGTAAGATAACGCTTCTTCAGGCTTTATTGTGATTAATGAACCGTTCATTTAAGTACAAAACTTGGAAAATTCACCATACTGCCTTTTTAAATGTTCAGCCAAACTTTGGGGCCTCCTTGCATATACTGAAGGTGGAAATTGGAGGTGATGCCCAAACTACAGGTGAGATTTGTTCAATAGTAAATAATTTGTTAAATACTGTGAATAAGAAGATGTGCCTACAGTAATACTGTAGCCACTGCTCTTAGCGAAATTATAAATGGTAAATAATTAGGGTAAGCTCAAAATTAATTTAATTACAGCCTCCAGTATCCTCACAACAAAGGTGGATTGCAGGGGTGTGTTTTGGAGCGCAGTTCCTTGCATGGTGTAGTTAAACATCACTGTAGGAGTAGAGGGGAAAGTGCTGCATATAAAAGGTGACGATTTTCCTAATCAAGTATTACAATATGTAGTTTGCAGTCCTAGATCTTATCTTAATCCAGTTTTATGATGTAGGAGTGAATACAGATCACTAAAAGTATGTCATAGTTGTGCATACAGTGCAAATTGGCAATATAAATTGGATTGCAGACTAAATACATGTATCCAATGTGTTTGAGCAGCTTGGCCTGCAGTCTTGTTGCAGCTGTAGTGCAGCTCTTGAGGGCTGAACAATATATTGAAGTCTTATATTGACATTTCAATATGAAACACTGCAATGTGGGCATTTTGAAATAATATTTTAAATGCATATGATGAAGAAGAGAAAGTGAGATTGAGAAGAGTCGGGTACTAGGTCCCTATAATACAAGGAAAGTGGTCCATTTCTGTGAACTCCAATAGGAGATGGCGTAGTGTTACACTTACATAGAAATGAAAGAGGAACCCTAACTTACCCTACCACTGTCAGTCCTTATAATTCATGGTCTGCACCATATTTTCTTATATACCGTTTATGGTTTATAAATAATGAGTATGTTTTGTTTGAAATTATCCTGATGATATCAGTAATTAGCATCACCTATCATACATGGGTTGACCTAGTTGCCTGTATCAATGTTTTCCTAGATGGAACGGAGCCGTCTCACATGCACTACGAAAATGACGAGAACTTCTTTCGGGGCTACGAATGGTGGCTTATGAGGGAAGCTAAGAAGAGGAACCCAAATATCACTCTCATAGGTGAGAGAGGTCAAACTGTCCCTCTTTCCTTCTGCTTTACACTATCGTGAAGTCAGACCAACAAGAGGGCGGGAAGAGAATTTCCACAATGGAATTCAATCTTCTTCTAATTCACTATGAACTGGAAAGCCTTTCAGTCCATCCAAAAAGCACTAGTACCTTTATTTTAGGGGGAAAAAAAGTGTATTGTGTTGTGAAACAGGAAACACTTTAAAACAGGTTGCACATGATAATCCAAACCAATCCAAAGTGTTTTTTCATCCTTTTAATATACATGATATTTATGTAATAGTGACTGAGATCTGTGTATACCATCCTGTCCCTAAAGCGTAGGAAAACGCGTGGTTTGACAAGCTTAATACAAGGCAAGCTTCATGTGACCTTGTTATGCATTACGGACATGTTCAACGGTGAGCTGTTTCCTCCTCGCCATTGCAGGTTTGCCATGGGCCTTTCCTGGTTGGGTAGGCCGAGGGAAGAACTGGCCCTACGACTTCCCCGACATCACCGCGTCCTATGTGGTGTCCTGGATCATAGGAGCGAAGCAGTACCACAATCTAGATATTGACTATGTTGGGGTGTGTACTTGTGTACTTTGGATCTGATCCCTGTTTAAGCACCTTGTTATGCACGCTAGAGTCATACAGGAGCCTTGTTTTATAGGAGATCAGCCCGATGTCTCAGCTGGTAGGATGTTGTGAACCCTCAGTGAATTAATGATATTTTAACGTGGGGTTTGTTTTGTGGCTGTCCAGTTACTGATTGTAATTTGACCTGGGTACGAAAATCTTCTGTGTAACTGAAATTCGTTTTTGTCCATTTAGATTTGGAATGAGCGGAACTTTGACAGCAAGTACATCAAGGTAATTCTAAACACTTTGACCTTTCTAGGCCCTTTTGTAGACGCAATTAAAAACTTGTATAGGGCAGTATAACTAAGCCTGGTCTTAAATGGGAATTGGAGTGTAAAATAAATTTTAATAAAAACAGCCACCAACATTTGGTTTTATCCCACACAAGAGATGCAGGTGTGACTTATACAGCGATCAAGAACCTTGTAAACATAGCTGTGTTCGCCTGAGAGCATATCCTTTGTTGTCAAGGTGCTCCGGGACATGTTGGATAAAGTGGGCCTAACAGATGTTGGCATCATCGCGGCGGATGGTGATTGGAGCATCTCCAATACTATGACCGTTGACCCCTACCTTAACGATGCTGTTGAGGTGGTTGGGTAAGTAAAGATGGCTCGATGCCATGCTCAGAGATGGTACAAAGAAATGCATACAATTTGCACCGTGTAATCACTCATGGCCCAATGGCATGACAATCACAATGCAATGGGAAGAGTCTGACACGTCAATGTCACTTGCTTAGAGGTCATTAAAGAGGATTTTGATCCCTGACAAGTGATTTTATGGAACACATGATTCACAGTAAGTGAAACGTTAATCTGTATCATGTGGTCATTGAGGGTGTGTCTGTTAATTTCCTTTCATGAGTTGGACATCTCAGCCTTTTTTGAGTCAGTATTCAAGCCTCGATTGGGCAACAAGGAAGTCATTCTGATCCTTACAAAACAATTGCGCTGCTGGGTCAAGATATAGCTGAATGTTTGTGGCTGTTTTTCTGTCACATTTGGAGAGTCAAAGGTGATGGTTTAATAATAAACTAGCAAGTTGTAAATGTGAATTCCTCTATATTATGCCTATGAGCGTGCCACAGTATTTTCCATTATAACATGGCATGGTCACTGACTTGAAGTTGATACACATAACAGTATATTGCTACTGTTTTTGTGGGTTGTAAGTTTGGAGGGGCATTTGTATTACATTGAGTTTCTTGACCCTTGGGCCCTTGAAACCTGTGAAAACTCTATTGTACAAATAAGCATTCTGGTTTCATTCTTGTGACGTTTTCTATTTGCAGATATGCATTTTGGTAGCAAATACTGTACAGGCTAGCCTAGTCAAAATGGTCATGCTTTGTCAATCATACCCTTTCTTCTCTTTTCCATCTCCCTCTGTCACTGTGACTGTGTATACTAGCTCCTGCGTTATACTCTCGATAAGAGTGGCTTGGAGAGGGTCAGGATCATAGCCAGTGATAACCTGTGGGAGCCCATTACGCTGTCTTTGCTGCTAGACCAAGAGCTCAGCAGAACTGTAGACGTGATAGGGTAGGACCATTTTCTATGACCGTGGTTGAGGCTCTGTTGTTAACATCTTGTATGCTTGGCCTCCATTTTGGAAATGGTGACATCACACAGTTTTGAGAATCTGCATTGTGAACCAGAGTTGGGATTTTTTTCTGTCTTTTAGATCTTAGATTTTCCATGTGATTACATACAAATTTAATTTGAATGTGATTTGAACACGCAATCTTTGCTCTTGAGTTATGATTTATACTATCATATCATATACCAACATTTCCAGTTAAAGTTGTGTGTGCGTGAGTGAGTGAGCGAATCTGAAAAATTGGACTCTTCCTCTGACAAATGCTTGGAGACATAAGTTATTCAGTACCTAACCATCTTAATCTGGACCTTTGTTTTACAAAATATTACATTGTGTGATTGTTCAGTTTTTTTTATGGGATGTGTGACCTGCCAGAGCCCACTACCCAGGCACCAACACGGTGTTGGAGGCCCTGAAGACCCAGAAGAAGCTGTGGTCATCGGAGGACTACAGCACCTTCAATGATGAGGTGGGAGGAGGCTGCTGGGCTCGCATCCTCAACCAGAACTACGTCAATGGACTCATGACTGCGTAAGTAGACGTGGTACAGAGGAGTGACTTTGTGGCAATGTAAGATGGACAATGGCAACATTTATGACAAATGATCATTTTGGTTTTCATTTTCTCATGGTGCCCACATTGGGTTTTGACCCATTTGTTAATGCATATCCCCACTGCAGCGATATCTCCGTTGCCGGAAAAGTTAACCTCCAATTCTTTAATGAGTTTCATTTGACGTCATGTCCCATAACTGTATTGCACATGATTGTAGTTTATTATATTATATTACACATTGCCACAAGTTTCAATATAGTTCAGTGCTGCCACTTTGAACATTCCCTCCATGAGTACAGGTATGTGCTTGTGGATTTTGTGTCCACGTGAAGGAAGGAGTGTGTGGCCCATAACACTGCTGCAGTGACTTTTATCTTAGCCTGTCCGTGGCTTTTGGAGAGCTTTAGACCACAAAGTCAATAGACATATGGGTTTAGCAATGGAGTGGGTGGCACTAAGACAATAAGGAACTGTTTGAAAATGACTGGGAGGTGTGAACTCGAGATATAACTCACTCAACTCACCACCAAATGATTTCTTATACTGAACTGATCAGCTGTGTGTGAGAGTCAATCTAGCTAAAGAAACGGGAAGCGCGCAGGAAAGCGTGTACTCGACATAGAAAGCGCGGCAGAATTTTTCAGGTCGGTGCGGCTTCTTCCTGGGCGTTCTTGCGACATCTAGCGAAATGAAGAAAAGGAGGGAAAACTTGCCGCCCTCCTCCATTTTGTCACTCCCCTCCCCAGTCATTTTGTAACAGTCCCTAGGAACACTCAACAACTTTTATAAAGAAAACATAAGACTAAGAAGCTTTGCTGAAGCTCTTACTATTACTGCCTATGCACAACTTTAGCTTCTCTTCTTTTGCCCTTATTTGACTCTCCTACACTTGATTTATCTTACTTGTCTTATCTTGCTACTTATCTTATTTTGCTATGTTTATATTTTGTTATCTATGCTAATGCGTAGTTGATGCTCGCCATGTCTTAAGAATTTCACTGCTCAGAATGACCCTGCGTTATAATGTGCACATGACAATAAACACTTTGAACTTGAACTTGAACTCTAATTCAAGACAAAAACGGTTTTAGAACTCATTCAGAAACCATATGCAGAGAAAATAGTTTTTTTTTTGTCTATTTAGGTGGTCAAAAAGCAGATGGGCCACCCAGGAGTTTACCCTGCAGGAAAAAAAAACCCTGCTTTTAAAAAGACCCTGTGTAGCTGTCTGACTGAAGATGTTCATTCCTATTCCAGCACAATATCCTGGAACCTGGTTGCCAGCTACTATGAGGATCTGCCGTTCGGCCGAGACGGACTGATGACAGCCGAGGAGCCGTGGAGTGGCAACTATGTGGTGGAGTCTCCCATCTGGATAACAGGTCTGGATAATATCCTGAGTTTAAAGAGGAATGCAACATTTGATATCGCTGTGCATATTAATAGACCTGCACTAAACTGCCCAAGGACATAGCAAATTTGTTTACATGAACTAACTTGTTATTCTAACTTACAAGTTACACCCACAACATTTTCTTACATGTACTTTGTAGATACAAGTATCTGCACCCTTACCAATGTATTTGTTTTTAAGATATTGCATTTGGAAGAAATGAAACAACACTGTTAACTGGGGCTAAAACCTACAAAGCTGAAAAATCATATTAAATCATATCTTCTATAGAGGATCTCGATATACCCAAATGAGTCACAGTTTGCGATGAGAACTATCTCTCTCTAAGAACTTCCTCTCTTAGAGTTTTCAGGCTTGAAAAATGCTGTGTGGAGTAAATATTACTGGAAAAATGTTGTACTATATCGTGTCCTTCCCAGCCCACACCACTCAGTTCACCCAGCCAGGATGGAGCTACCTGCAGACTGTGGGACATCTAGCGCAAGGAGGAAGTTATGTTGCCCTGACAGACGGCGAAGGAAACCTTACTGTTGTTATAGAAACCATGGCAAGTTAGATCGTATTCCTTGGAAGGTTTGCATTTCCTCCAGCACTGTTAGATTTTTATTTTTCTAGTTGGCTTTAACTATTTACTTCATAAATTTACTCACTTAAATTTAGTTTGGGTAGATAAACTAGCTAGATGTGGCTGTCCGAACACATATTGTGACATTACTTCAAAATCACCATCACCCCCAACATAAGATATAACTTGTAATGTTTTTATTCCAGTAGCTGTTTGGGTAAAAGTTATACAGGACTGGCTATGAGAAACTTGCGTATTTGATGCATAGAGAGAAGATTTCCTCACACAACTGTTTCACTTCGGTTTGAAAACAAGAAAGAAAGCACAACAATCTGTTTGGCTGTTTATAACTGACATGTCCCAAACGTTGAGCTGTGGGCAACTTTTCCGCGCCAAGGGTTTGGGCGACTATCGTCACACAAGTTGCTTTTGGTTCCCAGCTCTATGGAAAATGAATGGATTTCTGTTGACTAGTTGTTAGTGTTGCTGGTGGTCTGAATGCAGCTTTATCAAGGAGACCGTTTAAATTCATACTCTGATTTGATCCTCAGTAGTCACTGAATTGCAAATTGAAGTGTGCAAGATGAGCTTTGTTTTTTGGTATGTAATAGTTTTGTTGGAGCCAGCTCACTGATTAAGGTGCCCCATATGAACCTCAAAAGCACAAATATAGGAACTAGGAACAGATTTGTCCTCTATTGAAGGCTATATCTGCCTCTTGCTGCGCTATTAATATATGGAACGCATAAATATACAAATTTTATGTGATATGTCACAAAAGCAATGTCTCCTTATTTGAAAAGTGTCATACACCCATTTATTAACCCAAGAAGGCCAGTTTAAGTTGTTTTAAGATGACTGGTTGAGATGTGACCTGATAGATAATTGTCTTTAACTCTTTAGTCTTTTCTTACCATCTGCTTTACAGACTCATGATCATTCAGTCTGCATAAGACCTCCACTCCTACCCTACAATGTCACATCCCAGAATGCAACATTCCAGCTGAAGGGATCCTTTGTAAGTACCTCTGGGATCGTCATCAAACTGAAAAGTTAATGATTGACACTTTTGTCTTATGTAAGAGTTTTCATTGCTCCTAGGCCTCCATCAAGCAGCTCCAAGTGTGGCGGTCGAGGTTTGAATTCAAGACAAAAAAGCCTGCCTTCTTCGAAAAACTCACTCCGCTGAAGGTGAGAGACGGACAAAAATAGCTCAGTTGCTGGACTGGACTTGTTAGTGACACTACATACGTCTTCTCTTAGAAAGCCTCTGACATGAAATGTGGGAGTTTCTCACACCTCTGTGTTTAGTAAGATAAGTTTTGGTGTCTGTCTTGTGTTTTTATGGTTACAGCTTTCAGATGCGTCATTCACCCTGCATCTGGGTACTGATGAGGTTTACACATTAACCACCATTAAAACAGGCCAGAAAGGAAGTTACTCAGACCCACCCCCCTCTGCCCGCTTTCCAAAACTCTACAAGGACGACTTTAATGTTGGTAAGTACTGTGCATACGAAAAAGCACTTCCCTATTTAGATGTGTCCATATCCATAGAAAACCTTCACAAATCCCCAAGCAGTTTGGAATGTTGAATAGTTGCATTTCTCTGCCCCCCCTCTATCCCAACCACCTATAGCCAACCCCCACTTCTCAGAGGCTCCAGACTTTGCTGACCAGACGGGGGTGTTTGAGTATTACATGAACCTGACTGACGCGGGGCCCCACGTCTTCACCTTGCGGCAGGTTCTCACCCAGAGGCCTGTTACCTGGGCGACAGATGCTGACCAGACCATCAGTGTCATAGGGGACTACAAATGGTGAGCTTGCAGTAGGTGTACGCATAACAAGATTTTCATGAAAAAAAAGATTTGCTATTGGAACTGCCGTCCCAACTATATTTAAAAAATGATTTGGGTGCGCCACAAAAGCCAAGAAAAAGGGATACATGGGATTTTCACCTTGATATTTTAAATGTGTCTGGTGCTCGATATCTGAGGCATTTTACCCATAGTACACCTAGGTTCTGTACTGAACTACAGTCTTTCATTTGCTAGTTGTTAACCCATGTAGACCTAACGACTAAATTTAGTATGGCAAGAAAAAGTGCCACAGAATTTGTTCTGACTGGTTTAAAGTGAAGTTAATTATGAAATTGTTTTGAAATTGTTTTCTTTTATTTATGATCAAATTTGGGTTTTTTGAAAAACACTAAAAATGTGACAATTACATATTTTCTGTAAGAACATTCAGATTTGCGCAACATATATGTATATCTTTGATCATCAACGTGTACTGAATGTATAGATACCAGTAATTTGATTGTGCTCCGTGAAGTTTTTGAGATTCAGCCGTTTTCTTATTCTACTATTTTTAGTCATTATTCACAAGCGCCTACTGTTTTTTTAAAGAAATTGCAGGAAACGTCATAAAATTAGTAGTTAAAATGAAGAGATGTTTATAACGTTTGGTACACATATGCTTGAGGCTCATATCTATATAAACCATATTGACAGAAGTTCCTCTGAACTAATATAACTAATATAGTGTGCTTCAAAGTGTTTGATGTTGCTTTGGTGGTTTATCTGCTAATGACATACTCAATAACTGCTCACTGCATTACTTGATGCACAACAGGTGTGTTGAATACAACCTTATTCGTTTTGATCACCCAGTTTCAGGATTATACGAGGAGATGCACAGAAAGTGGATTATTTTTGTAACGAATGTATTTTGATACTCTGTAGGGCAAATGTCTATCTCCTTGAAGCTGTTCTGTACTACACTATTAACCTGTGCAGTTTGGGGAGACTCTCATCCAAAGCACCTTACAGACTGCATACATTTCTTGTATGGGTGACCCCAGTGGGAAGAGAATCCCAACTCTAATGCTATGCTCTACCCATTGAGTAATACAGGACCCATTAAGATATCAAGTGCCACATATTGTGATTTGATCAAATTTCTATTCATGTTCTTGTATTCTTCTCTTGCGTTTCAGGGAGAACTTGACAGTTACTTGTGACATCTTCATGGAGACGGTCAAGACTGGTGGTGTGTACATAGCGGCCAGAGTGGACAAAGGAGGGCAGTCTGTCCGAAGCGCCAAAGGAGTCTTCTTCTGGGTGTTCACAGATGGCACCTACAAAGTTACTAATGACATTGGTCAGTAACACTCTAATAACCCCCGGCTCGTTAAGCCAGCAGCCATGGAGCTTTCTATAATTTAGGATAATGATGACAAAAGGGGAGGGACATGGGTTCTGGGTGTTAAAATAGGTCAAATTTACATTGTTCAGTTTTTAAGGAAAAGGCAAAAAAGAGCTAATCTCAAAATACATTTTTTATGAGGCTAAAGGTGCTATCAGTAATATGTTAAAATCAAATAAAAAGTCAAATTACCACATTATATCTTAAAGGCCTACTCAGTAAAATTTAGACTTTGTCATAGCAAGAAATTACCATCATGCATCAGGGGGGTTGGAAAGACTTGTCGATCTATAACAACTGCAAAACTATGGCTTTGCCAGGTGCTGAGATGTATGGCTTTCAAAACCTCCGTTCTGGCCCGGAATCTTTATTTTGGTAAACAAAGAGGGCTCCCCGCCCCTTTATGAATCCAATCTCCTCCTACACAACTACGATAGTCATGTCGCTGCGTGTTTCAACATGGAGGAGCCAGCTTTGCAAGCACATGTAAAACATATGTTAAAACATAGCTGCCAAATACAGACTAAAGGCTTTCACTTTGAGGATTTTTCTTTTGCATTGCCAGTTAGTAGTACAGTAATAATGAAAAAGATGTAGATGTCTTGGGAAGGGGGGTTGTGACGGAGATTAAATTTGCCGATGTCGTTGCAATTCCTGCTGCCAATAGTGGTCACTAAAGAAAAAAGATTACTGATTATACCTTTAAGATATAGTAGAATGGTGATAGTCTGAATGCTTCTCTCTCTGTTTTTGTTCCCTCTACTTTCTGGTCTTTGTTTTTCTTAGACGGCCATCAAACAGCTCCTCCCCTCAGCCTGCACAAGCCGAAACAGCGCTACTTGTTTTGCTTTGTTATTGTAGTTCACCTCACTAACGCTAGAGCGCCGCTCTTACTGATAGCACCTTCTATTAAACACCACGGTGATTCGGTTCTAACGTTGGTGTATCGCTTTTTTTTTTGTGCTCTTTCCTCAATAGCTGGCCAGACTGTACTTGCTGAGGGATTGTCGGGTACCAGAGCATATGGATGGCACACCTTATCACTCACAGTAAAAGTAAGTTTGAACCTCGTAGCCTTTGATCTTTGATATTCACGTATTGGTGTTGTATCGAAACTCCACCACTCGTGCCCTCCGTGCTTTGTGGTGACTTGACTGTAGCTGAAGTTAACCCTACATGCATGTTAAATTAATGCTACATGGGGCTGTAGTGGAACACACAACAGCGGATGTTGCTGTCCTCTGGCTGCCTGCTTATCATGCAGAGTTAGATACAGCATATGCAGTCAGGGTTTTTCCTGGCTCCAACCGAGGCGGAGGTGCACCGCCGTGAGGGAGTTTACACGCGCCGCAAATTCTTTTGGGGCCCATTTGGGGTCGCCACCGCACGCCATGTGTTTCATGATGTTAAGCTTTGCTATGAGGTCCAGTTACTAATAACGGGGGAATAACGCTCCGTGAACATTATTATTTATTCTCATTAATTTATCATAAATTGGTCACGGGTCCAGATAGAATCGTCACTCAATCCGTCATACGAGGACCGCCATTTGGTGATGTCTGGCTTAAACTATGCTTAAACTGCGTTAGCTGTGCTCACCTTTCTAATAATCAGATGATGTCTGCACTGTTTCACCTGCCCTCATGATTCTCCTCCTCGCGAACTCGCCTTCTACATGATCTATTTATACATTTATTGTGTTTACCAACCCTGCGGCCCATCAACCAGCCCGGCCCACCGGGAATCTTCCTGTTTCTCCCGATTAGCCACTCCGTGCCCGGGTGTCGAACGATTCAACCAGCTAGCGCACAGTACCGTCACCGCGTACCTGCTACGGCTAAAGTGCGTGTATAGCTGTACTTTGGCGAGCTGTAGCGAACGCCACATTACACCTCAGCTGAAAAAGATATCTAGGTGTGCACATAGGTACGTGTTGTAAGTGGAGCGCATGTTACATTTGGTACACTGCAGCAAACGCCTTACACACCAACGCAAACTTATATCAAGAAAGCTCATTGTGTTTTCACCACTATTCCACCAGGGGGCAATAATATTTTAAGACTTTTTAAGGAAACGTGGGGACTCTGATTTTGACAGAGGAAATTGATGGAGGCGGCCGCCCCAAAAACCTCTATGCAGGAAAAACCCTGGGAGTAAAACCATTCACTGCAACTACTCACTTTGATTGTCTCTTTGTTCAAGGGCCAATATGCTTCAGGGCTGCTGAATGGGTATCCGCTGTGGAAGAATGCCGTGGTATTGGCACCAAAGAATGGCTGGGCGGCCATAGGAACACACTCATTTGAACTGGCTCAGTTTGATAACTTTGCTGTGGAAGCAGAATGATTGATTTGATGGTGTTATTGTCTGATTGAAGCTATGCTGTGAATATGCCTTAATTAATTTATTGATTTCAGTGTATCTTTAAACCCTTCAATGTGATTTTTTTTTTTGGACATATTGTATAGCTAGCATATAATGTTGATCTGTGCAGAAGTTTCAAAAGCCCAGAAAATATTTTTCTCTCTAATACACTGAACACCCTAAAAATGTAGTCTAAAATAACAATTTATGCTTTAAGATTTGAGTTTTATTGTTTTTTGACAATTCATATTTTTCAATAAAATGATTGTAAATTGAAGTGCTTTATTGTTTCTTTGATAAACATCATGGTTATACTATGGGCAAGACTTTACCTACACCTTCACCATCATATTTTATCTATACATCAGAATTATTTTACACATCACATCAGAACTAGTTTGTTTGCAGTCATTTAGTACATGGTATTTTTCTGGATATTGTCTTTTAGCTTTTATTCAACTATGTCTTTACTTCCTGTAGCCTACTTCTAAACAAAAACAGCACACAACATACTCCTTTGTCCTTTCTTTTTTAGAAGAATAGAAAAATCACAGTGCTCTCCCACCTGTGGTGCATAGTAGACGAACAATAAAATAGTTCAAATAAAGTGAGGTCCGCACACAGAGTGAAGGTTGCTTGCCTTTGCCATTTTTTTAATTACACGTTCAAGGATATACACCAACGTTTAGGCACACAGGTCTTCTTCAGTGTGTAGGTTAACTTGTGAAAGAAACAGTGGGCCTTTGTCCCATTACCAACACTTGTGGTCTTTGTACTTAGCCAAGTACCCACTAGAGTGATGTATGAAGTGTCAACAGTGCCCATGTACGGGACCATCTGCAAGCAGATCTTTTAGGACACTGGATTGATGACGTCATCCAGTTGCGCATGCTAATAATCATTCAAACGCATTGTAATTTTTACTGGATATATTTAATGTATGCTATGATGTATTAAGATATACAGTATTTTATCTACAGCTAGTGCTAAAACAAGAATAACATACAATGGAAAGTTTTCCTTCTTGACATCTTGGCACCTTCATTTGAACGTCATGAACGTGATGACTTGTGGGATACACTTATCTCTGAATACTGCTCCGAAGCGGTATTAGAGTAAGGGTGCATTAAATATGGGTTAAGTGTACTGCATGTTTGTTAAGAATTGGGACACACTTAGGTAGCTTGTGACAAGATCGCAAGTGTGGGTAATGGGACTGGGACAGGCCCAGTCTCTTATAGGTAAAGAAACGGGTGTGTCAACTTTCAATTATCGGTACCAGTCACATGACATGGGAAAATAATTATAAGAACAATTAGAGAGCAGTTAAAGCGGAGTGTAAAAGGGCAGTTTGAAGGATAAGGCTTTGCCGTTCAGAAACAAAATCCTGGCTAGCATGAGCTTATTCTTTTAGTGGTACTTTTACGTTACACCTCACTAGAGGTTTATACCTAGTGGGGCTAAGCCTCTACTGGGGGGTATAGGCAATATCAATACATATTTTGTTTGGTGTTGAAGGGAGACTACTTTAAACTGCTGTAGAGTTTGGATTCAACTGTATTACCGATCATGTAAATGGTAATTTACCGTTAGATTGTAATTACCCAAAACACCAATTTACTAGCGTCTAGATAACTTTGTTTAGTTTCTTTTTTTGAATATATTTTTTTACATTGATGTGTGTATTTTTATTCTAATTGCCTTCTGAACACTTGAGTAGGAGCTGCTGTAACAAAAAGTAATTTCCCCTTGGGATTAATAAAGTAATTCTGATTCTGATTTATGTGTGGAGCAAAACTAGTAATTATACAAAGGGACTAGTAAAGCAAGTTCAAGAAACAACAGAACCACACTACTATGTAAACTATGACCTTCAGTCGGTAATAAGGCAACCAACCACAAATATAAACAAAAATCAATTATATTTCCAGAAAAGCTAAGTCCAAGTGTACTTTCACCCTTGAAATAAGTCTATCCCATTTCCTATAACTGACATTAGTTTGATACTACTTACTTTGATGAATACTATGAATTTATTCAATGAAGATTTATGTCACCATAAAAAGGTGGGTAAACTGTATTATGTAAATAAAAAAGGTGGTAAACTGAGTTTAGGTGGGTTTACCCTCCACTATATCCCTGGGTTGTTAGTGTTAGCTCTGTAGCAACAAGACCTCCAAACGAAATGACAAGGTCGTTTATCGATATGACCCAAAATGACCAATATGAGTGTTTCATTGTTTCGCTGGTCTGACGACCCCATCGACAGGAGAAACATAAGGCGTGATGAGGCGCGCAGTCCAGCAGCATTTGAGGTGTGATACTGCAATATGCCGCGCGGCATTTTCAGGCAGGCACGCAAAAGCGGCACAAAGAAGACCAACTTCCGCTGCTGACCATACCTCTCCTGATTTGTTGAAGGTGAAAGGTTGTTTGAGGAAAATGTAAATATTGGTCATTTCCACCTGTTTCGACAAACAACATACGATCGTTTTCTAGAGAAATCTGTCTGTGTTTGTCATACCTAAGTGTCAGAATTTTGAGACGATTTGATAATCAGTGTGTAGGGCCATAGCAAGTAGGAAGGTAGTGCAATGACTTAGGTCAACAGTACAGTCTGACATGCCATATTCAGAAGGTAACAAAACAAAAAAATCCCTACAGTAAAATATCTCATAATTCAGCACTTTGGTACTCAGGTACATTGTTTGTCATACCTAGGTGTCAGATTTGTGAGATGATTTGATAATCATCAGTGGGTAGGGCCATAGTAAGTAGGCAAGTAATGCAATGATACTTGTCTTATACAGTCTGACATTCCATATTGAGAATGTCAGAATAAAAAAATCTTACCATGCAATTTGTTATTCTGTATTTCGGTACTGGTCTTTCATACCTGTCAGATTCTTGTGGGTTTTTGACGAGAAGGTAAGCTCATGAATGTATCACATTTTGCTTTTCTGTAATTTAATTACAGTCCATCTTGTCATGTAGTGTTAATGTGAACTTTATAAAGTAGTTTTTTTTACATTTTTAAATATATTCCATACAAAAATGCAAATTGGACAGTTGCTGTTTATTTTGTTTTTCTCTTTTTACTGTGGACGTTTACAGTATTCATGGCAGGTTAGTAATTAAAAAAAGACTAAACAGTGACATCTACAGGCGAAATAAAATCATTGCTGAATCATTTAACATACAATCCGAGTGAGCCTGACAGCATGTATGTAGCATTCAAATGCATGTCTGCTTGAATCCGAAATTAAGGATCCATTTTTCAAAAGCGGTTACGGTTGCTATAGCCGTAACCAAGGGGCGGGGCTTAGCTGACGGCGGGGCTTAGTTAACATACTATTATGAAGTCATAGTTACGTTGCCATTCCATGGAATTATATGTGCATGTTGCATTGTCCTCCGTGTGTCTGCAGTGAATCTTGAAGACGGATGGTGGCTGGTCATTGAGTTGTAGCTCCTCCTGGACCGTTCAGAGAGGGTCCTGGAGATTGACATGTTTCTGCAGTTCCCTGTCCAGACTCTAGTACACCTGGTGAGCAGGTATGTATACCGTGAGTGCAGTATTTCATATACATTGTGCTTTTCCGTCGACGATTGTGAATGAACGTTTTAGTTTGAAGTAGTTTCGGCTTCTGTATTTGTTTACTAGCCGTATTCGTGCTTTGCAAGCCGTGCAAGACATGCAAGAGACATGCAAGAAGACAGCCACGCTTTGATAGTGACTGACAGGGAATTTGACAGTAACCTAAAGGCGTTGGTGACAGCATGACAGGCATAGTAGACTAACATAGGGAAATGTACTACATTGGTTTAGTAAAGCAAACCATTTTATTTTATTTACATTTCATAAACTCTTATAGTACTACACCCCTGACTTTATCCCCAGACAAAGAATCAATAGAGTCAAGGTGTAGAATAGGAAGATGAAGATGTCTGAATGTTTCCCTGTTGAGATAGTACTGTCCATTCATTTAACTGGCATACTTGCATATTCTATATACAGCATGTTTCTCATTCAGTAGGAACTCTGTATGCTTATAGATCTTAATGTAGACTTTACAGTCGATACATTGAATATCAGAGTAAATTAAATAAAACGATAACAAAAGTACTTAAATTGGGCAGTTTTCGGGTTGATGATGTATAAGCACACCAATTGCATGTTTTCAATAGGCTATTGTTTTTTTAAATGTATATGTTTTTGGTGGTGCAATTACATTACATAGAACAAAGATTGGTGTGAGGTGCGTGTGGGGGTCAACTGGACCCATACATTCAATTCTAGCGGGTCATTATGATTGTTAGGGTATTGTTTGCGCAAGTTTGCGATGCATACATTTGTGCTGCATCCCGTTGCATCCCGTTGTGTTGCGCACATTTCATGTATTCAATTTTGTTTCATTGTGCTGTATTTTATTGTGCATCTCTTTTCGTTTGTCTTCGATGCATATGTGTGCGTCAGTTTACGTTGCGTAAGTAAATGTAAGTGATCCACACGTATGATTTAAGGGAAACTGTGACACTTACCATACTTTAGCATGGGGGCCTGAGTGTTCTGTGGTATGGTAAATAGCAAAATTGACCAGAATGTGAACCTGGAAGTCAGGTGGGCCATTTGTCAAAATTGTTCCCAAGTGGACACCAGGGTGGCCTGCACTGACCCTTCAGGGACCAAATTCCTTTGTCTGGCCCAGGCCCTCAGGCAAGTACGCCAACAACTCTTTTCACTATGCAGAACCCACATCTACTCCCTGCACCACCACCACCACCACCACACACATATACACAATAGGGCCGTAAGGACACAGACACAGATGTTGAGACAGTGATACAAGCTCCTTCATCTAGGTTTGTTGTGTTGCATTTTGTTGCACGTCTCTTCTGGGTTGTATTTGTTTTCGATGTGTACGATTGCGTCCTGTTGTGTCCAATTGTGTTGCATACGGTTGTGTACATTTCATTTGCATTCTGTTTCATTTGTTCAATTTATTGTAATTGTGCTGCATTCTCTTGCATGTCTCGTTTCGTTTGTCGTCGATGCATTCGTGTGCTTCACTTTACTTTGCACAAGTTTGCTGTGCGTACATTTGCGCTACATCCCGTTGCATGCTGTTGCGTTCAGTTGCGTTGCATACAGTTATTTTATTCAATTTTGTTTCATTGTCTTCGATACATACGTGTGCTTCACTTTACTTTGCATAAATTTGTGATGTGTACTTTTGCGCTGCGTTCCATTGAATTTCATCCATTGCGTTCGGTAGCATTGCGTAATGTACTGAAATGCGTCATTTGCATACGTTATGTATTGAAAAAAATTTAATGAGATGTGATAAAATGTGCACAACGCAACAAACGTGTTGAAATGAAATGTACGCAACACAACTGGATGAAACGAGATGCCCTCTCGGCAGGGGGCCCATAAAGGTCGGGACACAGTTAGATCCACATTAACTTCCAGCCAGGGCCACGGGTGGAACGTCACCTCCCTGGGGGGGAAGGAGCCTGAGCTTGTGAGGGAGGTTGAGAGGTACCGACTGGATATAGTCGGGCTCGCCTCCACACATAGCTTGGGCTCTGGAACCCAACCCCTCGAGAGGGGCTGGACTCTCCACTTCTCTGGCGTGGCCCGCGGTGAGAGGCGGCGGGCGGGTGTGGGCTTGCTTATAGGCCCACAGCTCAGCCGTCATATGTTGGAGTTTACCCCGGTGAACGAGAGGGTCGCGTCCCTGCGCCTTCAGGTCGGGGACAGGTGTCTCACTGTTGTTTCGGCCTACGGGCCAAACTGCAGTGCAGAATACCCGGCCTTCTTGGAGTCTCTGGGAGGGGTGCTGGATAGCGCTCCAACCGGGGACTCCGTCGTTCTACCTGGGAGACTTCAACGCTCACGTGGGCACCGACAGCGATACCTGGAGTGGCGTGATTGG
>OMKK01041916.1:0-20608 GCA_900302305.1 Polymixia japonica | reverse complement strand
TACAAACCCAGAGTAGAGAGGGAGAGGCGAGCTACAGGGAGACCAGAACTAAAGCTACTCAGGTAACACACATGGACGCTTGCACAAACACACACAAACACACACACACACACACACACACAACGTATATGCATGCAGCGTAACCCATGTCAGTTTAAGAGTGATGTCTTATCGGCCCACTAAACAGTCTGAGTGAACCGGTCCACTGCATTGTGAAGGGCACCTCAAATGAGAGAATGAGGTGACATGTTTTCATCTCCTCTCTCTCTCTCTCTCTCTCTCTCTCTCTCTCTCTGGTGAAGCAGGCTTTGTGGGGGGAATGTACACAGCCCCGACAGTGTTCCTTAATCCTCTTCTCCCTGTGTTCCTTCCTCGCCACGCCGTGAAAGGCGGTCAAGAATGACCCATTGTGAGGAGTAATTGCTCTCCCATGCCTGCCTTCGCTTCTGGCTGCTGACAGCGGGACTTCATAACTTTGTTACCAGATTAGAAGGCATTTCTCACGCAGTATGGCAGGGCCAGGGTGGACGTTAGCGGTGACTGTATTAGATCGGGCCGCTCGTTGTTGTTCACCGTCTCGTACGGGGCAAAGCTGGCTAGAGAGAGATATGGAGGCGATCTTATCTCCGAGTAAATGATACTGTCACCGCCATACATCGTGCACAACACTGGGACACCTGCTTTGTTTCACGATAGTTTACTGGCATCTGCTGTCGTCGTGAAGAGCAACGGTTCTCCTGTTGGCGCGGTTCCGCAGGGTCCCCGGCAAAATGAAGAACAGTATGATTTCACTATCATTTCAATCTGATATGATAATTCAAAAAGTTTAAAAATGATTCCAGTTAAAATATGTATAATATTTTAGCTTAGGTTTTCCTCCCACGGGAAACACAATTCAATAATAAATCAACAACACAAATGTTTACATATGTGGAATCAAATCTCGTCAAAAGGGGGTCCCTGGCCTACAGCATGTGTGTGTACTTGGGAGTCTACAACATTAAAATGTTTTAGAAACCTTGTGCAGAGGTGTATACCTTTACATTTGTTTGACAGTGTTCAGAATCCAAATTAAAAATCACATTTTTCACTAAGTGTAATGAACATACAGGAAATAGCCTTGGTTAAATTGGTGCAGAGATATATCAAGAACGTACGGCGTAAAGTGGCCCATACCGACACAACAGACCTCACATGCATCCCCAAAGGGAACAGACAGACTGGGTTATTCTTGTTACTGTGCGAATAGGTATTTATCATGTTTAGAGGACTGTGGAATAATGTACATTCTTGTCAGAAAGTCGAGGGTTTGTCGACTGACTGTCGTTTTTGCATCATCTGGAAAATAACTATTCACTATAATCTTAATACTTTTTCACCCATTTGGAGACCACAGAGCTGCCCTGAAAAATCCTCTACCGCCTCCCTTGGGTTTCATTTGTCTTGTTTCTTCCCCTGGCTCTTGTCCAGTACTTCTTTGTCTTACTTGATTATTGATCATTATCAGGGACACACGTATGCTTTGTTTCTGTTAGATTCTGTTGTCTGGGTGCTCTGGCTTTGACCCTTGCACTCCTTAATATTAGCTGCTTGTAATGTTAGCTTGCGCTACAGTCACACTCACAGTATTGATCATCCGTCATATTCCAGGGCCCCGATGAAGGTCTGTTAACCAATTAGTCATTTCCTTTCTGTGTGAAATATGAAGTAGAAAGAATACCTGTATATTCAAACGATTCTGTATTACATTTTAACTGAAACAATTTCCATTTGAGAAGCTGGATCCAACGTGAACACGTTTTAAACATTCTCAGGGCAGGAAGGAACTTTCTGTCTGACGGTTGCTGTTGTATCTCAAAATTCAGAATCAGCATCACTTTATCTGGCAAATACAATAAATGTAAAATTTCAGTCTTGTAGATTGGTGCAGACATATTGACAGTTTGCATTAGTTACATAAGAGCATAATGGCACATTCAGTACAAGACGTACAATAGAGAGTAGACTATACATACCATTCTACATAAAATGACCAAACACTTTCCCCGTTTAAACAGTCATTTTAAAATAGAATGGGACCCCATAATTGTGGTTGATTCCTGCCAGAGTTTATGTTAGCGTAGCAGTATTAGCCTGGTATCTGTCCTTACTCTCGCTTAAACCCCACCTAAAAATACAATGCTGAGTCTCCCATAACGGTCGATTTTGTAGGATAATGTGTCAGTTTTGCAGCGCAGAATCTCTTGCCTCTGAAGAAACGCGATGCTAACACTACATGTCACAGCACAGCGTCATGGCAGTGCACCGCTAGACGTCCCTCCCTTCCCCGCTTGAACAGCTTCTGCGGTACAAAGCGTTCAGTCAAGGACCATGTCAGCTTGCGTAAGAATCTTTCAAATGACCCTTCATAATAAAGGGAATTGGCCAAGATTTTAAAAAGCGGGCTCAGTAAACCATGCTACACTCTGGCTTCCCTAAAGCGGAGTCGCTTACTTAGCATTCTTTTAGTAGATGAATTTATTCAAATCCAATTATGCCGTTGCCGTCTTTTTGCTCAGTTAATTTTTGTTTGTGTTTCCAGCCAGTGATTTTCTGTTTCATCGTCACGACCTCCCATTCAAAAGCAGTGTGTTTATAATTCCCATGAATATATGCTTGACTTAATGGAGCATTGAGAATTAATTTGGACTCTGAAGACACCTTAGGTAAGCTTTATACCAACGGTGCGATTTGTGCATAATAGGCTTGTTTCCAAGATCTAAATGAGCCCTATGAACAGGCTGAAAAAATACAGTAAATGTAGTCTGTCAGAATTAGATTCATCCTGTGGTTTGTGTCCATTAAAGTTTTTCACAGTAGGCCTGATTAATGAAAGAAAGTCAGTCGGCGCATTTGACCTGAGCTACGCTCTTAAAATGGATGCATCATTTCAAACGTGGTTAGTATAAGACAACATACTGTACTACTGTATGTTCTGTCTTTATGTGTTGCTATTCCCAAGTCAACACCCCATGTACTCTACAGCAGGTTTTTACATGGACATACAGTGAAGTGAACACCACCCCAGTTTATCTTCCTGGTCAATTATGAATGGTCTTTAAAATATCCAGTTGGGCCACCGTACCGTAGACAGTAAAAACAGGAAGCAGTAAGTCACTGCGCCTCCTGATTGGTGTGATTTTGTCACGGTGCAGAATGGTGTGTTTGAAGGATAATTATCCCCCGGTAAGTTTGATACCATTTCCTTATTTTCAGAATGAAGAATGTTATTTCAAAATGAGATGTCCAAGTGACTACTACTCTTATAAAATTATTAATAAAAGAAAATGAGCAGAGATTATGGTACTTTTGAGAGTTAACTTAAGTGCCAGGTTGATAAATGATAGCGTTTTACAGAGTGGATCCTTTAGATTTTAGAGATGTTAATTGATGACAGAAAAAAAGATATATTGAGTTTTGGAGGCGCCTGTTTGTTTTGTATCACTGAATATATAATTTAATATTTAAAACTGACATCTTGTTTGGAAACAGTGCAAGTTAAACGTCCAAACGTCTTCAGCAGCATTCCTTGCTTCCTGGTTGCGCGCCTTGTCAGATATCTGTGAAACGTGTTAGCAAACAAACAGCTCTGACCTGCACTTGGGTTTTTCGATGGCATTTCACACAACGTGATAGGATTATGTATTTTTCTCATACTGCACAATAATAGAGTTATTAACCATCATAAGAAGATCAACAATTGGCATGACTTTATGTCAAAAGCAATTTCAACCTAATCATTATTTCCCTGTCTTTACTTGCGGGCCAAACAGAGAGACTTTAGCTTGCCTATGTAATACACCACATGATTGTTATTCTTATTTTCAATTTGCGGTGAATTAAAAAAGATGGTGCTTTAATGAATACCCATATCAACGAATGTCACTTTATCTTATTCCTCTTTCCTTGAATAGATTGCATGCCGGTTGGACACGGCCTGCAACGCAGTTGGAGAAATTGGGATTCGGGCCAAATAACAATGCAAAAGCAATATTACCAGAGAAGACATCCCCTTGTATTCAGCCATAATTTCATTATTTGTGGTAATGAGCGGGCTCTTGGTATGCTTGAGTCGTTACGTTAGACAATAGGGAGCAGTCCATTGTCTCCATGCGCTCTTTATTCTGCATTACACTGTTCTATGATTATCTAGTCTCTTCAGCTGGCATTCATAAGGGCTGAATCAAAAACATAATCACTTTAATCACCAAATACAATAAATGTACAGGAATTAGTCCTGCTGACATTTGGTCAGAGACATTTTGACTTTCAGAATGCATAAACTAAGAACATATTGATCCCCCAGAGAAGACTGGGTCAGTGCAGCAGAATAGAGTTTTAAGTTGAAAGCAAATGTACTAGCGGATATGAATACAACGGCAATAAAGGGTATAGATAAAAATACAATGAATTAAAAAAACTTAAAGATGGCGTATCTTCATGATCCTAATAGAACATTTCTACTGGTTAAAAGTAGATCTTGCTTTACTCACTGTTGACATCAACAAAAGTACAGATGTTGCATAATTGGCTATCACTTACGACATACCTTACCTACTGGCACAACACGGTACAGGTTCGCCGGGACCTCACATCCAGGACGTAACACGGACAACAGACTTTACACGCATTACTCTACAAACTCTATATGCATTCATCATTCTGTAACGAGTGCATCCGAGCAGCTTGGAATAATTGGTGTGGCTGTAGAGGGAAGTGTGTGTTCAGTAGTGAACTGGCGCAGTGAGGCGTGAGGTAGTTACAGCGAAAAACAATGAGATGCATGAAAGAAATGATGATCATTATAGAACATAGACAAAATCCCTGAGGCTGAGTGGTGTGCAGTCTTAAGCAGCACAGACATGGATGTGGAGATATTGTGAGTACTGCAAGATTGTGCAAATACATTTTTTTGGGGGAAAAGAAAATACTGAAGGCTTCTCCTGAAAAATATTCCTGAGAAAAGGATTGCGTTCTGGTTGAACGTTACAAAGGGCAGTTTCTGTTCAGTTCAGATCAGTTCCTTCACCTTTGCGCTACCATGAAGGACTATCTCAGTTCATCATGAATTACCTAGAATGAATTACATTAGATTAGATTAGATTAGATTAGATTAGGTAAACTTTATTAAACCCTGGAGGGGAAATCAGGTTATTGCGGCAGCTGAAATACAAAACAGCAAACATGGAATATCAAATAAATAATCATAACAGCTAAGGTTAATTAAACACAACGCACCAACAACAGTAGATCATGTTAAAGAGGCTGAATCTTCTTGGTGAATCTGTCACTATTTTTTAAACATCTCATTTTGGTCCCAGCTGGTCAAAGTATAGTTCCTACATGCTAACCTATGAATTGAATCCCGTGGAATTTGGGCAAGTATGTAATTGCTGGACTTTAAGCTGCTTTAAGTAAAAGATATATAACATGAATGGATATGTGAACCTCAGATAATGATTTAGATTGCACTTAGAGAAATAAGTGTTAATATATGGTTGCTCTTACTGTTTCAATTCACTGTATTACTGAAGGTCTGTATTTGAACTAAGACTGATGATGCCAGTGTATTTATTTTTTTATTTTTTTATTTTGCACATGAAAGTAAATAATATTATACAATATATAATTTATAATTTCCTAACGAAGAATTTTCATTCATGTACAAAAAGGAGCAGGAAGAAGAAAGTCTTATCGTGTCCTGCCCCCTGTTTTGAACCTCAGTAAATTACTTAGTTTTTTCCACTTATGGGTCATGAAAACTTGCACAAGGACAGAACATTCTTGTCGTGGTTAAGGACATAGCGGCGCGCGGCAGAAGCTATTGCCAAAGTCCAGCAATTTATGCCGCGCTATTTTGGAGTCTAACCAGCGTATTTGGGACACGACAAGGGTCAACGCATCCATTCATGTTGTGATGACCACAGACTGAGCGCTTCACTGTACAACGCCGTTGTGCTTCAGTTAAAACTTAGCGGAAATAGAAATAAGTAGAAACAAATGAAATTTCAAAGAATCGTTTGAAACTATTCTAATATCCCAGTTCACGCCACGAAACACCTGCATGTCCGCTTCTTACGTTTGTGAAACGATGACAAATACCTGCTCTCTTTTGCGATTGTGACATTTCTGACTTAAAACAAATGTTAATAGATGTTCAGTCTCTATGTCAGTAACAAAAAAAAGGTAAAATGGGCACAAATAGGATATCGTGAAGAATAATTTCCTCGGGGGGGGGAAGCGTTGGACATCTGCTGTAACAGCAACTAAACAAGCAAACAATTAAAACTTTCAACGCGACACAGTAAAAACTTCCAGGAGGAGTTTCAATCCTCTGCAGCCCGTATCCACATTGCCTTTTTTTGCTTTGGAGGATATTTTTAGCTGCCGTCTCTCTTTAATCGTGTTTACTACATTCTATTGAGCTGCCTTCTTCAAGCATTGTCTTTTGAGTCCGTCGGGAACAACAAGTCTTCTCGTTTTTATTACTGTGCGCCGCACCAGATGGAGGGAATGAAGGCCGGCGATGAACTGGAGGTAATGAGCAAAGAGAGCAGGGAGAGATCGGCAGGGACACAAGAAACACCGCCACCATTCTCTCCGGTTACCAGGGATACCCATTACCCAGCTTCGTCTCTCCGCGTCTTACATCATCTACATGCAGACCGAATACCAATTACTGCAAATAACTACCTTTCTCCTGGGCTTCAACTGGTGCTGAAGCAGGTCTTTTCTCCACAGCCCAGAGTCACAGCGTAATTGAAGTAAAAAAGCCCACCCTGTGATATTCAAAAACACAGGAAGGGAAATAGCAAGAGAAAATGCTGCAGCTGTTTCCCAGTTCCCCTGTTTTCTGACAGCTCTTGTCTAGTTGGGGCTGAAGCTTTCGGGGTGGAATGGTGTTTGAGTTTCTGCTGACTTGGTGAAGGGCTCTGACACCTCGGCACTCTAAACAGGGCTGTCGCGTAGATATCAGCTGAGTTGTACAACTTGTCCTTGAATGGTAGAGATTTGTTTTTAATAGATTTTACTGAAACTTAAATACTCAGTAGTGATTATTTTTCAGCAGATCTACTTTTAGTTTTAACTCTCTGTTGTCCCAGTTTAACCCTCTATTATCCCAGTTTAACTCTGTTGTCCCAGTTGAACCCTCTGTTATCCCAGTTTAACCCTCTATTATCCCAGTTTAACCCTCCATTGTCCTAGTGTAACCCTCCATTATCCCAGTTTAACTCTCTGCCGTCCCAGTTTCACCTTCTGTCATCCCAGTTTAGCCCTCCGTTGTCCCAGTTTAACCCTTTATTGTCCCAGTTTAACCCACTGTTGTCCCAGTTTAACCCTCTGTTGACAGATATTCTAGAGTGCATCACAATGTGCCGACACCTGTCAGTTTAACCTTTAACCTTTAACATGTAGACAGGACAGTTCATGTTCACGGCCTCGACGGTGCACCGGGTCTTTTATTCACAGAAAGATGCCGTGGAGTCGCTGTGTTATCTCAATGCGGACAGGCTGAGGCTGTGAGGAGAGGAGGCAGCGAGGGAGGTGCTAGGAATGCAGTGGGTGTGTGTGTGTGTGTGTGTGTGTGTGTGTTGATAACTCGGTTATCAGAGTTCACTAGCGGCCTGAGCAGCTGAGAGGCGAGAGATGAGATATATTAACTTAACCTGGGGCAGGTGTTGTGGATCACAGTAGAGAGGGATTGGAGTGGCCCGCAGTCATATCCTAATACAGGCTGTCAAACGCAATTATGAGGTTAGTTAAGGCTGCAGCAAGACAGAGGAATGAACACTGAAAGACAGGCCGCTGCTCTCGCGGCAACCAGCAGCAGGTGTTCCTCGTGTCATTTGTTCGTTTTAAAAGTTTGTTTCTAAGTATCCAGTGAGTCCAATCCATGTCCTAAAGGCTGTTTTCTGAGTTTGTTCAGGAATGTTTTACCCTCTACTTTTGACGTTTATTGTGAACTTTGCCTAGAGTTACCAGCATTCCCGAACAATCAAGTACCAACTCCTGGGATTACATGAATTGCCAGGCCGTGGATGATCCCACACACTCTTTGTTGGATCAAAACCTTAACCGGGAAAAATATTTTTCGGGACCGATAATAACTTTGGAAAGTCATGTCAGGAAACGAGGAAAGGCAATTATAGGGACGCCTGTCTCATGGCGTTCCCCGAAACTTGGCTTACCGACTTGGACACAGACTCGACTTTAGATATTTGGGGCTTTGGGGCTCCTCTCCGGCTGGATCGGGACTGTGAGGTGGCACAGCGAGCTATTGTCTGTGTCGGTAAAGCCGTTTTACCTCCCGAGGGAGTTCCCCCAGCTATCCGTTACGGTTTACCATTTACATTGACCCTAAAAGCTGACGCCAAATCAGCTGCTGACACCATTATTAGAGTCACACAGAAATTGCAATCCATCTCTCCTGATCCTCCAAATATTATATTAGGTGATTTTAATCACTGTAATCTTGAGATCTTGAGAACAGTTTTTATCAATATGTCACCTGCCCAAGACGTCACAACAAAACTCCAGATCCGTGTTATGGCTCGGTTAAGGGGGCGTATCAGTCTAAGGCGGGCCCTGCGCTGGATTCCTCCAATCATAACTCTGTGCACCTTCTGCCTGTGTATAGATCCGTGCCGAGGAGGGAGAAGATGATTAAAAGGCAGGTGAAGGTCTGGACTGAGGACAGTTCTCTTGCCCTCCAGGGGTATTTCAATTCGGAATAGGAGAGCCTGGTTTCTATTCACTGTTCAGTGCGCAGATCCTGTCTAGAGCCCACCTACTCCAAAACTATATCCGGTAGTTTGTATGTATTTGTATATGAGTTGCTACGAGTTAGAATAAAACATGGCCATACCAAACAAAGTTTTCCAAGAAGCACTTGAAGAAACTCGCCAGATCCATAACATTACATCTTTGAAGCCACTACAGCTTTGACAAAAGAGACGTTCCGTTTCCATATCCGCTGAGACCAGATCTGCAAACTGAAAAAGTGAATTGCGCCCAGGGTGGTTTTAACCTCTTGCATTACTGCTTGGTTTGGAAACCTAAATCTGTTCAATAAGAATAGACTTGGAAGTCTTGTTAAAATGACCGGTACGATTTCAGGGAGGAGTCCGGCCAAGCTTTTGGTCATTTATAACAGGCAGGTCCTTAGGAGGGCTAATGCTATATTGGACTGGCAGGACCATCCACCCCAGAGGGAGTTTAAGATATTGCCGTCAGGCCGTCGTTTCAGGGCACCTGTTTGGAGGACTAAACGATTCCGTGTCTCCTTCATCCCGAGTGCTACTGATATGCTTAATGGAAAATAGCACCCTGGCTGCATTCCTTGCATTACCCTTGAACATCTGCACTCTTGTTCATGTGTACTTGGTATGACTTTCCCTGCACTAGTTCTGTGATTTGTTGTGTTGATGTGTCGTTGATGTTGTCCTTTGTATTCTGTCTTCATGTGGACCCTGGCTGTAAAACTAATTTCCTCTAGTAGGACAATAAAGAGAAAGAAAGAAAGAAAGAAAGAAAGAAAGAAAGAAAGAAAGAAAGAAAGAAAGAAAGAAAGAAAGAAAGAAAGAAAGAAGGAAAGAAGGAAAGCACATTCTGAATTAACCCATTTTATTTTCCTCCACTTACTGGTAGTAGTTTTTACTGTAGTAGTCTATTTGTTATACAACTTCCTGTAGTAGTTCCAGTATGTGGTTTTATTATTTTAGTACCCTTGTTCTTAACTGTTTTTTTTCCTGGTTGACTTCAACTTTGTTTGCCTATACCCTAATTATTACCCTAACTCCTACTCTGAACTAATGAACAAAAGGGATTAATAAAATTCAGTCTAAACTATTGATGAACCCATTCTCATACTGAAGTTTATGAGGGATCCACCAGGAACATCAGGAATGGGAACATCAGGAATAGGAACATCAGGAATGGGAACATCGGGAATGGGAACATTGGGAATGGGGCAGGAACACAATTTGGGCTCTGACACACTGACCAACATGATTAGATAAGATTCATATTGCATGAGTCTTTAATGATCCCTGCGAGGAAAATGGACCATTGCAGCAGGAAAGAAGAGGGACAGCACAGTGTTTTGAAACCAGACTGAACCAGGAAATAACTGGCTGGATGAAGCAGGAAGACGCAAAAATATAAAAAGTCAAATCAAATATCGTACTCATGAAATAAATATAAATTAGTAAAAAGAAGGCATCATAAGATGAAAAGATAAAAATAGAGGTTAAAAACAATATAATGGTAAAAAAAAGGATAGATTACATCACATAAAAGCAAGAACTTAAAAGATCAAAACCATGGCAGCATGGAGAGTGATACCTCACTTTTTGCCAAGTATCGTTTTCGGAGGAGCTTGAAATTCTGAACATTTGTTAATAATTTATTGTTACTTTTTTTTTATTGTTGTTTATTGTTACTTACTTATGTATAATCATTAAGTAATTTCAGTTTTCTCATATTGGTAGTGTTACTACTACTACTACAAGGCCAGGGAACACCCTTGAGCCTGTAACAATGTGTTTGACTCTACTTGGTAAACAGGTTAATTCATAACATAAATTACCCTGCAAGTTGAAAGATGATAAGTTTTTACTAAGGGCACCACAGTAACGGCTGTCCTCTATCTTTCCCTGTTAAATACTGCCCCCCTGTGGAAAGAACCAGCAGTACCTTTCTATACTGCAGCCTGGTAACTACTTTGTTCTAGTCATTCTGCCGAGGTGGAACTGAACATTTTACTGAACTTACAGTGAAACATTGTTTTTAACACATCCAATATCTCTCCTGGACAAAGCATAATCTCTCAAAAGGAAATCTGACCAAACAAAAATTAATTAATCAAAAGTTAACTTTAAACTCATGACAATATCATAAATAAAGTGAAGTGGAATAAGATAACACTGAGCAGAACTATTCCCTCTACCACTAAACAGGCAGTATGACTAACATTACCTTTTTTGGAAATATTTGCTGTTACACTGTCTCTTGTTTAAGGATCTTTCCATCCCATTAAGTAAAAAAACATCTTTGGAAAACACTTGATAGTAGTTGGTTGATATTAAGGCCCACAGACACATTGTTATCAAGGAAGACTGGTTATTACAGTACACAACCTTGAATTTAGACTACTCTATACCAGACTACCTGCCTGCCTAGCTTAGCTGCTGTATTTCTGTCTGCTTGTGTGTGTGTGTGTGTGTGTGTTTGTGTGTGTGTGTGTGTGCGTGTGCATTGCCACAGTAAGTATGGGGTTAGCCTGGCTTACATGTGTCTCTGTGTGGGACGCAAAGCCTGGAAAGAGTCCTTTGATCTTTGTCGGCAAATCCACCACAATGACGCGATATCTGTGCCAATATCATTGTACTGTTCCTGCAAAGACCTTGCTGTTTACTTTACATACATCAAACACGTACAGTATATTCTTTTCATCTTCTGATATATTAAATACAGGAGTTAAAGGAGCTATATACGACATTCAGAACAGAGAAGCTCGGATTACAACACACACAGAGGGAGTGTGACTTCATTCTCTGCTCAGGACACAGTTACTCCACTATATCTTTACATAGCAAATGCTGCTATATTAATGTTCATAAATATATATAAAATATATTAATAAAAAATATATAGCACCTTTAAGTTATTTCACCTCCCTGTTTAGTGCCTAGTGTTAGTGAGGTGAACTACAACAACAAACCAAAACAAGAAGCACAATCAAAACAGAGAGAGAGGAGAAGCTTTCAGACCATCACCATCATACTATATCTTATGATACAATGTGGTAACTCAACTTTTTATTTGAGTTTAACATATTACAGATAGCACCTTTAATTAGTCTGAATCCAGAAAGGAAGAGGTCATTGATATTATATTATACTGTATATTATAAGCTGCTGGGCTACAACTTTTTCTTAGTATTTGTTTTGTGCTACTGTCAGTGGATCAGGGACCTGGTGGGTAACACTAGATTCATTCAACACTAGAGTCCATTGAAAATATTGTGCCAATCCAATGAGTAAAACCATTTTGGCTTGGATGCATCGCCCAGGAAAGGGCATGAAACTCCAAATACATTTTTAGAATACAAAAGATTCCAAACTACTTGGCTATCTGTGCCCAATCCACAGCCAAAACCTACAGCCATTTAATGTCAAAGTCGGTTCATATCGAGTCCTGCTCTAGTATACGCAACGCTGGCCGAAGACACACAGTGGCTAAAACACAGACACACACACAGGCAGACGAGCGGACAGGAAGTGTGTGGCACCATGCTGCCCTGGCCAGAGGACGTGACCTATGAAAGTAGCGTGGATACACAGGAAGTAGCCACCTCTCACTTCCTGTCTTTGTGCTGTCATTATCACATCATCCGCTCACACCAGAGACCGCGCTCTCTGCAGACGCAATATCAGAAAAGAACTCCAGACGCGGAGTACGCTTTAGATGAAAGGATGAAAGAAAGAAAGAAGGAAACAAACAAACAAACAAACACAAACAAACAAAGAATTTTTTTTTTTTTAAATGAATGTAAGACAATGACAATGAATGCAATTATGGGATAGTTTAAAAGGGAAAGAAGAGGACAGCATCTTGACAGGATGCCAAACACCGAGGGTCCTCACATATGTGCTCATCGAATAAGAGTGATGCTCTTTCCCCCCCGTGGCCCAAAGAACACAAACCAAAGCGCGCGCCATAAACACAGCTTTTCCTCTTCACATAACTTCAGCATCCATGTTACTGTACTTTCTAAATTGGCACGCAATTAGTCTACTATGTGTGCTATGTGCAGCTGCTGCGGTGTTCCCTGGGACAGTCATGGCCAGTTGAGAAATGTCTCCTTATGTAGCATACCTGATCCAGTTCCTGACTGAGATGCTAATTATCTGCGACTACAATCAACAACATCACAGCACAGCAACATCTGGAATGTGCCTTGCTTTGAGCTCTGAAGAACACAATTGTGTGAAAGAAATGTACGGTTATTGTACATGTATTTATAACTTATTAGCTTATTAACTATGTCATACTGTGCATGTAGAAAATGAGAGCTTCTGCAAAGTTAATTTTAGTAAGTACTTCTAATTATAACCACACATGTGCAAGCATGCAAACAGGGTTATTGTTTTCTGTCCGTAACCACAATAACCCAATGATTTCTTATCCAATTTGGTTCAAATTTGATGGATTGATTGACAGTCAGCTAAAGACCCGCCCTCTTGGATATATATTCAAATCAGTCCAAGATCACCGGTGCAGAGGAAGGTCAAAGTTTTATTTATTGGCGTATGTGAAGTGCTCCATCATATTCAGCTGGATGTATTGCTGGATGGACCCAGGCTGTGCAGGTGTAACATCTCTCTGAGGGCCTTTCTAGCTTGCAGTATGTTATCAGTTACCCAGCAGGAAATTTCCTCGGACAACAAAATCAAACAAGCAGAAAGAACAGCACTGGACCAAACTTGGAATGTCAACCAAACAGATACCAAGTCAACTTCACTAAAAAGCAACGACCAAGGCTGACCAAAGAGAGTTGTGCAAGTGGTACAGCACTAGGACAAAACATAAACCAAAACATATAAATACAATCAATAATAATAATCGGACAAAAACACTCCAAACACAGACATGCACCAACCACAACACATACATCAACAATCAGATCAGGATTCAAAGGCTAAGAAACAAAAGTGGGTTTTGAGACGCGTTTTGAAAGTGCTGATGGAGGCTCTAATAGAACAGGGGGAGGCTCTAGAACTGAATGTTTAGCTACTTTTAATGACACACGGCTCAACCTGGCATGTTGTTCAGGAGATTGGTAAAAGAATGCTGACCATACATTATACGACCCTTAGAAGACCACAGTCTGACACACTGTACACTGTACACACACTGTACGATCACACCTTTGAACATCACACACCACCCGAGCCAAGACTAAAGACTTCCGATAATATTAAACATGTTTGAAGAATGTATTAAGATGGAGGTAAGAAAAACAGATGTAATTCAGACTTGGAAATTGGAAATCGCTTCAAATATAGTTTAGTGTCACCATAAGACATGAATTCTTACTACTTTTACCATATAATCTCTCTTCCTGCCTTTTCTTTACACCTGAACCAGCACATTAGCAGTAGTTACAAGTAGTTACAAGGAGTATATTCTATTTTGTAAGATTTTGTCTTATTTTATCTACTGAACTATCATACCAGGTTGGGCAGTGTGTCGTTAAGTCAATGTATTCCTTTAAGCTTCAACCTAGACTGTTTGGTGACCCATCTTAATCTTCCCGTGACACGTCACAGAATACCCTGGCCAAATATATCAGCACCCCCCGTACTGTTGCTGTGGTTTTATGCAGTAGTTTTCAGCACTGTTAACTCTGCAGAACTGTCAGATTAAGAACTGGAAATGCTTATACAGCACAAAATTGTTGTTGCACTTAGTCAAACACAGCCATACAAACATTCTCTCTCTTGTGTGCACACACACACCCTCACAATGTCCCTCTGTCCTCTGTCTCATTCTTGCCAGGGAAACAGGAAGTGGATCATCTCTCTCCACTTCCCAGAAGCCCTTGCACCATCTGTACTAATACAGACTTCCTTTATCTGTGCTGATCACTATCTCTCACACACTGTCACTGTCACAATAGATGCTGTCCTGCCAATATTCCTTAAAGTATAATTCCTGTATTTTTTCCCATGTGAAACCCACTTGAAACGGGGTTTAGCTCTCTGGCAATTACCATACAGCAATATTTAGCATTGGACTTGCAGGGACAATTGCAATATTTTATTTTTATAATTCTTTATTAAATCACCTTAAATCAACAACACATTAACACTGTTTAAACATGCTGTGATTGAGCATTAGCTGTGTGGCTATATCCAAACAACCTTGCATTGCAGTGTTGCTTAATTATAAAACTCTTCACTCGCCAGGAATTATAATGGTTTTCCTTTTGTCTCCCTTTTGTCTCCCTCTTTCTGTATATCCATCCAATCTCTAACCACTCTTCTCTTGTCTCAAACAGGCATACTGTACTCACTTTTTCCTCCTGCTGACCTCGGACTCCCCCTGCGCTCTCTCTCTCACGCACACTACACACGCAACACACTAGAGCCAAGTACCAAGTCTTACGACTCAGGCGCTCACCGAGCAGCTATTTTCTGCACACCCCCGAAATCTCAACTTTGCGTCCAGCGCATACACACGGCCCCGCATGTCGCAAACCACACCGGTTGGTTGAGCGGGGAAGGATATCCGGTAGCGTGACGTCAACACGCGCAGAACCACGTCAACAACAGAGAATGACAGGCATCTGAACGCAACACAACTCATCATAACAAAGGATAGAAATGGAGCAGTTCGAGGAGCAACTTGCCGAAGCGGTACGTTGGTACCAACATCTGTACGACCCGGATTTCAGGCCTTTCCTGAGTGTTTTCGTAACCGCTTAACACTGTCATCCAGTGCTAACACGTGCTATGTGCTACTAAGTAGCCAGATGACTATGCGCATGCCTGCGGAAGGGGCTCACACATGCACACATACGTGCTGATGTTAGAGTGATTTAGGTGTAGGTGTAGCTGTGGGCGGCCATGACTGGCTGGTTAATGTCAACAGTCCACCAGCAGAAAGCCAATAATTACTGCCAATCACTAGAGCTTCAAACTGCTCCCACACAGTGCAACAACATCGCTATGGTAACTGTGAATGTGTGTGTGTGGCTATTGGTCCCATACAACAGGTCAAGGTAAATGAGAAACACATCCCCTTTGTCCACCAACTGGTGCATGCACACACACACACACACACACACACACACACACACACACACACACACACACACACACACACACACACACACACACACACACACACACACACACACACACACACACACACACACACACACACACACACACACACACAAACACAGATAGAGAAACACAGACACACACTCAGTTGTATGTTTTCTTTGAAACACACACCGACACGCAGCCCCCTGGCCTTGTGAAAGTAAAGGTTTGTGTTCGGTGTCCCCAAGTGGGTCCAGACCTGCTGTTCCTGCCATGTGGGAGTGGATCCGATCTCCTCAGAGACCAACAGGAAGTAGAGGAAGTGTTCCAGAATCCATCTGGGCCGATGCAAACCTGACATGTGTTCCAACCCGTGACCCCCCCCACACACACACACACACACACACACCCGGAGAGACCGACGCCATAGCAACCACCCAGTCATTCTGCAGGTTTTCAAATCCAAACCATATGAACGGCGATTAATACAGCCATTTACAGAGAGGAGAGGGAGAGGTCTGAGAGACGGGGATAGAAAGCAGATGGTGAAGCTGAACGGAGGATGTGACTGACCTCTACATCCAGAGGTCAGTCGTATTCCTCAAACTGTTTTCTAAAACTGTTTTCTTGATCTCTTTTGAAAAAAAAAAAAAAAAGTGCAAGCAACAACTGGTGTCTACTGCGTTTAAAACGGCCAAACTTCCAACACAAGTTTTTAATCATATTTCAATATCACAATCAGAATTTCTTTAAGTTCAATCCATGTACAGGAACTTATCTTGGAGTCGTTGGTGTCACCAGGAGAGATGTAGAGGTTTTGGGTTTTGATCATATCGGTGCAGTTTTTGACCTTGTTGAATACACCGACCGTGATTCAGGGATTGTGAATATTGTGAATATTGTGAATATTGTGAATATTGTGAATATTGTTCACCTTTCCCAAACCTGACTACAGCCAGAGCAGATTAAATTGGGGACTGGCTGCTGATTTCTGTGATGTATTCACTAAATTATTGCCCTCCAGCTGTGAGAACTATGGATCAGCACGGTCTATTCAGTGTGATTTACAGCAGTAGCATAAATATATGATAGCTTTAACCCAAACCTCTAAAACCCACCATTCCAGTTTAGCTTGGCTTCTACCCAACGCCATTTCACATAATTAGATGTGATTGCACAATCAACCTGAACCAAATGGGTCCTGGTATGCCTGAAGCAGTATATCTCCCCGGTACGACGCGAGGCTGTCTGCTAGTCTCGGTTGTTGTCCGGCAGTATGAGAGAATGCTTTACAGCGGAGAAGAAACATCTTCCGAGGAACAGCTTCACGGTACGTTACGACCACACATCAATTACCACAGCTTGCTGTTCCTGTCATGTTATGAAAATGTTCACTGCTCAAAGTATCTGTGACAAATGGACCATTTCCCGTCCAGAAAACAGCGTTGAGACGGACGTCGCTCTGGTTGTTCTCACAAAACCAAAATACCTCTCTAGAAATCTGAAATAATTATTGGTAACATATTACTTTGCAATGGCCTTAACATATGAACTGTAATAAATACAATAATATATTGTAAGTCCACTACTGCATCAGTTCATACGATTAAAATGTGTACAAACCTAATTGTTAGTATTTACATTGTGTTATCAAACCTGTGTAGTACTTGTAACAGTACATGTATCAGGGAGATTTTCATTAAGTACTTCCACAGTATTGTTTTATACTTTAAATACTTTCCCATAGATTAATACACAAGTTAATAAATTGTAATAAGACATAGGCAAGGTTTAGGATTATTTAGTATTGTGGTTGATAATATGCTACTTACCTATAATCATAATAACTTGATAAACAAATAGTAGAGATGTCTGACTAAACATATATTAAATGCAGAGGTGCTGATAACCTAACTGTGTTTTTCATGTGACGATGTGGTTCAGTTATGTCTGTATAATATTTGAGGTATTTTGCTGATAACCAGAATGACTCATCATGAAGCGAGCTTCAGTTTGTCTAACGCCACAAGCATCCAATAGTATGGGGGTCAAGGGTCAAGGGTCAGCGCCACAGTGCCCTGCAATAGATGTAACTAATGCTCCTGTGTCCATAGAATGACTGTGTATGCTAGAGAATTACTGGGGAAAGACATCAGAGAAAAGAAAAGAAAAGAGATAGAAAGGATTATATTAAAACTCCTGATAGGCGTGAGGGAGCGTGTTCTACCTTATACAGTTCTATGCTAAATCAGTCATGCAGCAAACAGTCAACAACACAGACTTTCCACGTCTATAATGGGGAAGCTGCTTCCTCCAGCCGGCTGGGGTGAGAGGAGTGGAGACTGTTTTTCCAGGTGACTCCCTGTCCCTCGTGTCCTCGGGTGTGAAGCCTCCGCTAGTCCTGCAGATGGGGCCCTAATTAGCGCAGGGCCTCCCTCGAAGTCCCAGTCTGTCCAGGTGTCACCGTGGGGACGACAGGCCTGAGAGGAGCCCGCAGCCAGAGGCCACTGGTGTCACGCACATTCAGATTGAAGTCAATAATAATAATAATAATAATAGTACTTTATTTTTATATCACTTTATAAAAAACAAATCTTTACCAGACATGCAAAAGCCAAAGAGACCGTGTTTCATCAGCAAGGATCTCTGGTTCGCCGGATAGTTAATATCTAATATGTCTCAGATATAAAATAAACATGCATGTTTGGCTGCTTTTCATCTGTAATATTCAGCCGTGACGATGCAGACGGTGTTATACAGCTCAGTAAACCTCTCTCTCCTCTCTGGCACAGATAGCTCTGTATGAAAATGCACCTGATCTGGTCATAACTCTGTTAATATCTATCCATCTCCTCTATTGATTTGCTGTGCAGAGATGTAGTTTGAGTGCATCCATCATATTGTCTCTGTTAGTCTTGTTACCAAGGTGCTGTCGCCATGGCACCTAGGCCATCAAGAAGCACCTGTACCTGTCTGATGAGGTCACGTTTCTTATCTAACTTCAGTTCAATTTCCTGCTACTCATCCTACTACACTGTTCTTTATTAAGCTGTTTCTGAAATTAGTTTATTATTATTATTATTATTATTATTATTATTAATAGATTATTATGAATCTAGTACAAATACTATGAAATTACTATGAATCTTCAAGCTTAAGATGGAAAACTGGAAGAGCTACTGTGCCATAGGACTGTACAGAATCTGTGAATTTATTATATAATGATATAATCATAATGATAATAATCAGTTTTAGAATCACCTTAATTTGACAATGTTATTGAAATAGCCTTGATGCAATGTTATTACATTTAAGTCTTAGTGATCATTGCAAGATAATCGCTTTCTTTGTAAATATACTGTAAATATATTACTATCCTCATGTATATCTGGAGTTTGTTTGAAAAGCCATAATAGATATTGCACATAAATATTCCCATTAACAGCTGTGATCCGTATTCCACCTCTCTGCACGTCTGTGCTTATTGCCTTCATTTCCTGCAGTAGCTGTTGAAGGATTTGATTTATTTGATTAACTGTTGTAGTTTCAATGTGTTGTGTTTTTTTTTTTACCCTGAAGTTAACAACCTAATTTCTCCAAGGAATTATCAAAATTCAATCTAATCTAATCTAATCTAATCTAATCTAATCTAATCTAATCTAATCTAATCTAATCTAATCTAATCTAATCTAATCTAAGAAACATGTGATGAGGAAAAGAAGAAATAGTCCCAATAAATGATTTAATCTTCCACCTGATTCATCTGCACACAGGAAGAACTATGTCAACAAACAACTTTTCTGTTTAATATGTTCAATACAGCATCACTGTTACTGCCTTGCCTTGAGAGTCACTGTCTAGAAGGTTGTTGGTTTGAGTCCCAGAGCTTGACAGTCATCAATAACCTCTGGTGTTGTGCTCCAGGGTACTGTGTGTGTGTGTGTGTGTGTGTGTGTGTTTGTGTGTGTGTTTGCATCATAGCACATTTTTTAAACATGGTTCTTTTGGTGTAGTGGAGAAAACACACTCTGTCTGCAATGGTGGTAAAAAGTGTTTTTTATGATGTGTGTTCTCATGATATCCACAGAATCTGGTTCCAATGTGACAACATTGGATCAAAGACCACAATACTAAAACATATGAAACACTAGACTCTAATGCTGGTGACTCGGTCTCTTCAGTTTGACACGGTATCAGGTGTCCTACTGGACCAAGTCCCAGTGATGTAATTACACAACAGACTGGGGCAACACAGCCCATTAATCATTGATGGTCTTCAAAGCGATCTCATGCCACACACTGGACCACTTAAAGTCCAACTGGGATGTGAACTGACCGGCATCGAAAGTAAAACCATACCTATCCCACAAGTTGTCTGCTGCGCTGTATATTCAAAATCGTTTGCAGAATTACTGTAGAACCAGGTTCCTGTTGTGTGAAAGAGAAAGTTCCCGTATACTTTTAGTAAGTTTGACTTTTCTTTTGTTTCAAAATATGCATATGAAAGGATCTCCTGAAACGTTTAGGAACATCAAGACCTTGCAGTCTCCAACCGGCTCATCGCCTCGAGCTGCTGGAAGCAGTAAAGAGGCCTTCCTTTAATGTACGAGTTCCTCCTTCAAAAGTCCTTGGCTCTGGGCAGCCTACACAAGACTTTCCTCAACATCACACACACAAACTCTATGCCAGCTTACATCAAGAGAATGTGTGTGTGTGTGTGTGTGTGTGTGTGTGCG
>OMKK01041911.1:0-11228 GCA_900302305.1 Polymixia japonica | reverse complement strand
CTTTTGCATCAAAATCATCAAGAAGGCCAACATGCTCATGAAGCACAGAGAAAGATTTAATCAGAAAATCTACTTGAACTTTGTGTGGCTTGGCACTGGGAGATGGTTACTCTGTAGGCAGTGGCCCTTTCAGAGACTGCAGAGAGAGAGAGAGAGAGAGAGAGAGAGAGAGAGAGAGAGAGAAGGAGAGAGAGAATAACATAATTACAAGTGATGTTACCTGGAGGGTTTCTAATGCGGATTTGAGGTTGCTGATGTTGATCTTGTCCTGGTCTCTCTGGTGCTGGTGGGCATTCAGCTAAAGGAGAACCAAGTCTGAATTAGAGTGGAATGTGAAGAAAACAGAGTGCTTTTTCTTTAGGCAAAGTCAGAAAAGGTGAGGTGATGTTGTACCTCGGCAGTTAACTTTTCACCCATCTCCTTCTGGAACTTTAGTTCCTTCTCCTGCATGAGGCAAAAAATATAAAATAAAAAATAAAAATCAGCACGTCTGTCCACGTCTACAGCATAGAGGTTGTAGGGTTGCTCTCTCTGTGTGTCAGTATGTGTATGTGTGGTGGGTGTGATTGTAGCCTCAGGAGTTTGCAGCGTGCCTCAGGCTTCACACCTGCTCTTCATCGTCTCATCAGCCTGGCAGTGTACAGTATATATACCCCGGTTTTACTCATTGCCAGATCGTAATCCATACTAACCTGTTATCTGACAGTGTTTTTCTTCCTCCGTTCCAGTCTCTGGTTCCCTGACTTCCGCCTGCCTTGCTCGTTACCCCAACCATGGCCTGTTCCTCAACCTGCCTGCCCGCTAGTTCCCTACCCTGACCATCGCCTGTTAATCAACCTGCCCACCTGCTTGTTCCCCCGAACCCTACCCAGCTCCTCTGCTGTACGGTCCATCATCTGGAGGTCTGTCCTTGTGGTTATGATGTTCACTGTTTTGTCTGTTACAGGCTGTGTATAAATGTCCCCATTTGCTTTTTTATAGTTGTATCTTGGTATCTTTCAGGTACCTGCTGCAGCTGGTGGGAAGATGTGGAGCGGACAGATAGGTGGTCACCTCCTACATTGTGACTGACAGTGAAGTTAAGAAGCCAGGTCTGGAGAACACAGGGCAAGGTCCAGGATGTCTGTGGAGGTTCCTGAATTGATGTGGCAGGGGGTATCATTGTTCAGCGGGATGAGATTGGTGTTGTCAATAATGTCTGTCAAAGCTTTTCCTGATTGGTTTGTGGTGGTGCAACTATAAACAATGTGCTTTGCATTCAAATCTCTGATGAAAATGGTGTGTGTGTATGTTGTTGGGCCTTTGATGGCATTTTGATGGCATTAAAAAGTTTTTTCTGTGTTGCATTCAGTGCTGTATTTGTATTTGGACTGTTTATTTATTTCTGTAAAAGGTTCATGGATTTTGAGAAGGAAGGACTTTAGGACCACATTTTCAATTTCTTTGTTCGTGAGGTTGTGTCCCTGTGACATGGGTCTTCTTTGGTGCTCTGGTGGTTTTCTTTGGTTGTTTGGTGCCCTCTGGGTGGCTCTATATTATAGTTCCCAACTTGTGCAAGGTAGTGCTTATAAAGGCATCCAGTGATGGGGTTTATAGGTTTGAGACTCACATGAGTGTTGCTGGTTAAAAAGAGGCCTTACTCTGGGTTAAGTTTAGAGTGTGGATAATGTGCTACTTTACTGAGTATGCAGAATTTGACAATGTGCAAGTAGAAAGGGAGATAGACTAGTGAAAACACAGAATGGAAAGCTGTGGTACAATGTAAATCTACACCAACCCGGGTTTATGTATGTCTATTCTGTCATGCCACAGCTCCATGCTACCAAGACAAATTTCTTGTGTTCTGTACTCGGCAATAAAAAGTGATTCTGATCACTACTTCAAAAAGGAAGGCCTGGAAAACAGGGCAAGGAGGTGAGGAAATTTCTCATCACCCACCAATATTTTGATCTGCTTTTCCTTGTTGCTGTTAATCTTGTGTTCGTCAGCCAGGAGATTTCTGACCCTGCAGTGCTCCACTGAAAGCTGCTCCGCAGTGCTGATGGACTTCTTCAGTCTGGAGATAAACAAACAAGTGCACAAGCTGCTGATCAACTTAGTTGATAACTCTGCACTGTGGTTAGACCAGCCAATAGGGAATTGGAACGTGATCTATGTCTGATTTCTTACGTTTTCACTTGGTCTGACAGGGTTGCTTTCTCCAAGCGCAGCTCGGCCACCTCATCATCTGCCATTTCTAGCAGGTGCCCCATGTGTTCCTTCTGTTTCCTAAGATGACCCTGGCTGTGTTCAAGCGCAGCAATTCTCTCATACATGTCCTCTAACTCCCTACACATACAAACATACACACAAAGACAGACAAGACTATAACTTAATTTGCATAGCTGCCAAGACTTCCCTGTGTTCCCTCGATACCTTTCTTGGTGAGTTTTAAATCATTTTTGAAAAGCAAGGTTCAAATGGCCTGTTGGTTATTTTCACTACTGAGGGTTGTCAGATATGGTCATAGGAGACAGCAGATAAAGCTCTACATTGCAAAAATGATTCAAAAGATGTCTATCAATCCAATATGTATGGAAACTAAATAGTGTGGGTTATGTGAACCACCCCAACGTTTTGTTCTCCACTTCTATGAGATCCATCCTGGTAGCTTCTTCTTTTAGCGCTTCTGAAATAAACATAGAAATGATAAAATAACCATAAAACATTGTTTCACAACATTATGAAGCTTTATTTAACTTATTTTTTCCCAAAGCTTATCACAATGCTGAAACACATTCTGCAATGTTACCTGATTTGAATCAATGGGTATAACATCAGTAGTATAGAGTATAAAATCACAACATTTACTTAATTAAAATGTATTATGGCATCCTTATGAGCCACTCCAATTTGATATACAGGCATTCATAACTTGAAAAACATCTGGACACCTTGTAGAATACCAGACATGACCTGTGAATGCGAGTGGTCAGTATTGTGTAAAAACATCTTGCTAAGAATGTTAGCTAACAGCTAATGACATGACGGTTGGGTTTAATGTGCAAGAAAGTCACTTGAGCTAAGTTGATAAAGTCTCCATTCAATACAAATAAAAAAGATGTTAGGCATTCCACCAAGCAAACATAATCTAACTAAAATGAAAATAAAAAATTTAAAACTTTTCAGTGCTAAAGAAAAGTAAAGAAAAAATCAGTTTAACATAATAACGGCTGTTTCATGACAGAAAACTACAGTTTCTACAGAACTAAACTTCAGAACTAAAAATTGTTCTTCTTGTTTTTTTAATTAAAAGAGTATGGTGTGTTACCTGACAAAATGGCCAACAGAGTATGCAAACATACCTACCAGTTTTGACCACATTTGTCTGGTAGTTTGCCACCTGGTGTTGCCACCGTCCGCTTCACCGCTGCTCCTTCGACGGCTTCTGAAGGATACAGAACTCTCCGCTAACGTTTTGTAAAAATAACATAAAAAGGTAGAATAACAAAAATACATTTTTTTATTTTTTTTTTTAAATTAAAAGGAAGAACAACAACAAAGAAGACACTGTTACCGAAAGCGCAATGTTACTGAAAATGCCATCAAGTTAAATTGAGTAACTTGATATCCTGGTCACTTCAAATGTAGAATGTATCCGTGTATACATAGTTATTTTGGGTTATGTGAAACACTAAGAGCTATTAAGTTGTCCGTTTCAAAAACCAACCGTAGTAATATAAATATCACAACTAAGGTATATTGCTATAAGTCCCTATATGAATGATATAGTAATAATAGATTAAAAACACAATGAAGCACAATAAAGTCACTATAGAGTAACAGACCTAAAAGTCCATATAGGAATATTCCTATCTAAAAGAAATATTATAGTAACTTCCGCATATTCTGAAGAGGAATGCAAATACATTTAAACTTCAATAGGTTTTGAATTTAGGATTGGGTTTATTTTGCAAACATCTTGTATCTACCCACCCATTAAGTACTGTCTTTGTTGAATTGTGACTGAAAGCACCACATGTTCCAGTTGTGTTGATAGTCTGATGTGATGCACTTCAGTCATTTATGTGTAGCCCAATTCTGACATCAAGCTCATAAATGCATCAGACTGTTGTGTACAAAACAATTAGACTAATCAGTATGCAGGTGCAAGGGTACAAGGTACAAAACAAGCAACCACTTATTTAAAAAAAGAAACTTTGTATGTTTTTTTAATTTTATTTTTAGAATAGCTCACATGGTACACATTTAAGATTCTTTGTAAAAGAATGCATCCAAATTTTCTTTCATCATGGAACCAAATATTAAAGATCCCTCATCACTTTAGAATTTCAAATGATGCAGCATAGTTCCTTATCTGACCTACTCTGGTCATTAGCAGGGCCAATGGTGGCGACTGTAGATTGTTACAGACATACACCGAAATTTTCATATGGTATATCAGCAACACTAAATGCTGGAATACTAAATGCCATCAAAGATGAGGCAAACCAGTTCACAAATTAGAGTGATAATATTAGGTGCCGTTGTAAATTTAATGGTACATTTCTACCTGAAACTTTTAGCGCTCAACCAAGACCCTATTGCACAAGGATACAATGAAATAAAGGCACACATGTAAGAGAAAGGGAAAACTTAAAGTCTCCTTCACACTGGCCTCCCCTCAAATACAACAATTTCTTTGTTGAAAGACAGGACAGATATTCCCAGGTGAATCCATTGGTTTCCAGTGGAACTAATAGGATTGTACAGGTACAAGGGCATGAAAAGACCTTAGAGCCACTTGGAAATAAAACAATTTCCATTCCATAGAAACATCACCATACCACTCCAACTCACTGGACACATGGGCAGCAGAGCCTTGTAAGGCTGAGTCACGTAAATGGACAGATTGAATTGCCCCTTTCCAACCACAGTATTCCAGCCTTGATGTGACTACTTATTTCAATGGCCTGTCTTTTCTAGCACAAGTGTATATAATTCAGCATGAGAAACATTCTGTAGATTAGAAACCAGTCAACTGTACCTCCTGTCAGGAGGGTTCAGTACAATAGAATACAGTTTCACGGTACCATGAGCCAAACAAACTGAAGACAAACGTTAAATAAATGTCTTGCCATATGCTGTTTGGTAGAACACACATACAATTGCATGCATGGACATACTTGGACAAAGTCTTAATTCTGTGATTAGTGACAGATGAACTAAAACATTCATAATCTTAGTGTGTGTGTGTGTGTGTGTATTGAACACCATTCTGCAAAATATGTTTGATGATGAAATTCTTGTATATCACTATATATATTTTTTCCATTTTAAAAAAAGTGTGATTTCTTCATGTCATTTCAAGACAAGACTCACAATATATATACATTTACTTTACAACCGCAGCCTGGTGTTTTGCATTAATTTAAAAAAAAGTTTAAAAAAGTATGAGGGGAGAAATTGTGTGAAGCACAGGTCTGCTCTAATAGTCAGAAATGCTGCTGTGTTGCTTCCTGGTTCTCAACCTTTTCTTTCACTCTTTTCTCTGCCTCTAACCCTACTTTTCAGCCCCCTTTCTTCCATAGGCTCCATAGACCCATTCAGCTCTGCCACACCAGCACTCATACACAATAATGCATTCATAAAACATTGGATTGAAACTGCAGAACAACCTCTTCAAACCCTCTAATAGTTTGTCAACAGAAAGAGGTAGAGGATCCCAAAGTCGAGTGTGAGTGAGCAACTGTACTATTCTCTGATGAACTAGCGAGCAGCCTCCATGGTAATGACCACTGGTTCACAGCATTGTCCTCTTCGCCCCTTACGCTCCTCCTCCCAGGTCCTTTGTTTGTGGAATGTTGAACCTTCCATACCTCCACATTCCCTCCATCCCAGCAGGACTCAGGGTCCAGTCATTGCACTCAGTATTCTGTCCCTCCTGCCACATCTTTCTTTCCGTCCCATCAGTCTAGTTTGCGCGCGCCCAGTTTGAGAGGACCTTTAGCAGCCTTGCGCTCTGCCCGTTTGGCTTCCAGTTCCTTCCTCCTCTCCTCCCGCTTCTTCTTCGACAGCTCGGCCTTGCTGAGGCCTGGTGGACAGAAAGCAGCATTTTTTTTTAAATCATGAGCGTCAATGTGGACATCTCACATAAATTATTAGGATGCGGGTATACTGAGAAAGGTCCTGAGAAAAAGCCAAATAAGAGATTAATGCGGTAAGAATAGTGTGATTCTGTGCATATCATTAGTGTTCTTGGCAATGTTCAGTCAGACACAACATTGTGAAATATACTTTTTTTATAAAGAAGGTGGTGTACATGTCACACTCTCTTTGTATTTATTTTATTATTTAAGGTCATTCCACATCAAAATCAATAAAATATTGGCGTGTGGACTATGATTCAACGATTTCCTGAAGAGGTACGAGTCTGACTTGGGTCATCTGTTTGTGGCTCAGTTTAAGCAGTAAAGCTTCACACCTTCCTCCTGAATGAGGCAGGCTGAAAGACTTACCCTGGCTTCCATCCACCGACTCCCAGCTCTCCTCAGCGCCCCAGTCTCCTACAGCCTCTGAGCCCCAGCCATCTCCACCCTGACAGGGAGAACATATATACACCATGTTACTGAACTGCTTTCACTCTCACCATCATTCTTGATGGTAGTTTTGTTTCTTTTTGTCACTTAATGCCCATTTTCTTCTCAAGTAATGATACTTGCCTCCTCTTTGCTGACAAAAGCCTGTAGACAGGCTGCAGACTGTGACACCCTCAAACCCCTCTCTTCTAGCCCACCAACACCTCTCTATGTCTGTCGCTCATCCCTCCACCTATCAGTCCTCCCCTTCCTCTCTAAATCTCCATCTCCTGCTTCGCCATCCATCTCCTCACCGTGGTGGCAGTAGTGCTGGTTGCGCTTCTCTGGGACACGTTGGCAAACAGGTCGTTCTGGCTGGCTCCTTTGGCAGCGCTGCTGCTGTCCCAGTCGTATTCGCTCGCTAGCCGCACCCCGTCTGGCAGGGGGAGGGGCTTACTGTCCAGGGCCGTGTCCGGCTCCTCCTCCTCCCCCCAGTCATTGCCCCAGCCCTCCTCCCCCGGCGAACTCTGACCCTGGCCCTCCTTCTCGTTGGACCAGCTATCGTCGGCGTCCCAGCCAGAGCTGCTCCAATCAGAGCTCTGCTTTTTCACCGCCACAGAGGCGGAAGACCGACCCGCCTAGAGGAAGGAGAGATAATGGAGGGGATACGATATACATTGTGAAATATTTTTTTCTGTACCAATAGCACATTTTTTACACTGCTGATAACATGTTGAGTTTAATATTAAGTATTCAACCAATTCATTACTTTACTTAACAATGCAGACTTATACCACTGATTTGGGTTCATGAGAAAGAAATAATTCCATTTTGACCTATTGCTCTCCATTAGAAAGTTCATCCTTTTATCCAGACATCCTTTTATGTGTGAAGAAAATTATTTCTGACAATATTACATGTGGGTGTTGGTATCATAATCTGGGTTTTACTGGTACATCAATACTTATGCGTATTACTTTGGTTATAATTAAATAATTAAATATGGAAATTAAATAGCACTTAATGAAAGCCCAAACATACCCCTCTGTCACTGGCCTTCTTTTTGGATGATGACATTCCTGACCAATCAGTATTCCAGTCACCTGGTTCTGTGTGAGCTTTCTCTGGATCCTTTGTGAAAAACAATCAACAGTTTAGGAAAGTTGAAATTATAATTATATAATAACATAACCTAAAATATGTATTAATCAATAAAATATTTAATTTTCATGTTCCACTAGAAATGTGAAAGCCCACCTCCAAGCTTCCCCAGCCCTCCTCATCATCCCAGCGATCTCCTATTGGCTCATCACCCATGTCTGTCACTTCCAGTGTCTGTGATTGGTTGGCACAGCTAGAGGCAGCATGGTGAGACAGAGAGGCCTGTGGTGTTGTGGCTTCAGAACCTGAGAAAAACACAAGACAAAGAACAAAGGAAAGGAAAGAACAGAGAACAAACGCAGATGGAAAAAAAAAAGAAAAAGGTATCATGTATCAACATACACTTCATTGGTAACCCTACTGCTGTGAAGTATGAGTTGACATCTAAGACAGATCCATTTTTTTTTCAGTTTTTCATTTTTTTCACCCTATATCCAATGCCAGTATTGGTTATCACTGCATCCCTACTCCATACCAGGGGAAGGTGCTCCATTGGTGGCATCAGTAGGACTAGTCTCGTGGGCTGGCCTGCTGTTCTCTGCTGCAGCGCCCCCCTCAGTCCCTGGTGCGTTGCGGATCAGCTTGGAGGTCAGCGAGGACACACCAGTCACTGCCCAGCCGGCCCAGCTGGAAGATGCACCCACTGGCTGAGTCGAAGATGTTACGTCCTTTTCTGTCAGAAGGGACAGGAGAGAACATTTTCAGTCAGTGATTCAGAGATTAACCCATTGTGTCCCAAAACCAGCTCGGCTTGTTTGACACAGCTCATGGCACTGGAAACAAAATGGCAGGGTTATCAATCATCTAGATTCTAGAATGTCAGATTAAGTGACAGACAATTAAGTGAATACGTAAAAGTTAACAGCAGTAGTAGTTTCATCTTAACTTCTATGTTTCAGCAGGCCTGCAAGCGCCAATGCTGTTAAGCAGTGCTCTGCAGTCAGAGCACCATGCTTGGTTAAGAAGGACGTATGTTTGCGTTTGCAAAAGTGTACTGCATACGAATCAAATAAAACAGATTACCTCAAAATTTTGGAAAATGGGCCTTTTGAAGATTGATTTTATAATGTTTTAATGACTAAAATACTGAACTGAAGTATTGCCGAAGAAGGCAGAGCACCCAATATATTCCTTCATCCCTGAGACTGCTGTCGATATTGTAGTCATTAGTAAAAGTGCCTGCCTTATTTTCTATTGCATTGTAAATTATGTTGTGTAAACATGAGGAGTACAGAGGCTACAACAACGACTGGCTTCTTTGTAGATGAGACTTCATTGCACAGTGTGTGACTGTCTCACATACCAATTTCAGCAAGCTTGGTCGGGTCTTCTGACACAGTCTCCAACTTGGACAGGAAACTCTTGATGGCTTTGAATGCCTGAGAGGGAGGAGCAGGGAGAGAACACATACTGAGAACAAACAATAGACAAGGCTGGATTCATAACCCAGAAACAAAAAGGTAAATATGATGGAAAAAGAAACTGCTGCAGCTAGACTATCAAGTTGATCACAGCATAAGACCACATGGGTCATTTCCAACACTCTCACCTAGGGTTGTGCCACTGTTAAATACGCATTGGTCTCGAAAGCGGACAGAACCTGAAAAGGTTTTGTCTTGGCCTGTCTAATTCTGAGTCTCATATTGGACAAGGTGGCTAGACTTGACTTGTGCTGTGATCAGCTTGTCAGACTGTCCGGTTCACTCACAAGGCTAACTTTATGTTTTTGTAGTATGGTACTCATCACTCATGAATCTTTTTTATTTATTTATTTTTACTTGTTTGCCTTCCTCCATTTAACAGTAACTGTACTGTTATCTGTGATTGGCCAATTCACTTCTTTACCTTCATTGCTTTTCCTTTAAGATATGTGGAGGAAGGATGGGTGTATTCTTGGACCACACCCATTTCTGCAGTGACTGGACAAATGAGTGCTATATCCAGTAGCACTACCAGCACAGTGACCCCAAGAGGAAAAATAGGATATTGAAAACATCTGAAATAGAGCGCATCATTGTCTTATTTTCCTGACCAACAGCTTGACCGTCAAGCGTAAATGCCGCAAGATGCAAAACTCCATTGGCTGCTGGTTCTTACCTGGTCCCTGACGTTCTTATCAGGGTCTACGGTGAGGGTGCAGAGGGTGGGCAGGATGCGTGCGGCGCTCTCTGTCATGCTGTAGCAGTTGTGTGTGGCGGCGAAGCCCAGCACGCCGGCAGAGCGCGAGGCCGGGAAGGGGTCCTTGGTGGCCCGCGAGAAGGCTGAGATCAGCACACGCTGTCTGGTCTATGAAGAGAGAGGAACGACGACAGAGATGGAGAAGAGAAGGCAGGGTGGGGGTGTTCAAATAAGCAGATATCTCATTGATGGTGGAGACAAACTGCGCAGTAAGTCAGAAAGATGAAAAGAAAAACAAGTGTACGTGAACGTAATGTACAAGAGACCTAGCTGGCCGTACTGTGACCAGCTTGATCATTCAGGCTTGTGAGAGTTGAAGTGTTGCGGGCGATGCTGTGTGGTGTGTGTCTTACCCCGGCGTTGAGGTAGGGAGCGATCTTGCCCAGACAGACAGTGGTGTTGCAGCGGATTGGGCCCTGCTCGTCCCTGGCCTGCAGCCGGGCAAAGTGACGCATCAACTCCTGGTTCAGGTTGGTCTCGTTCAGCTTGGGAGCGAGCAGCAACATGGACTGAGGAAAATTAACAGAGGGTGGGCAATGACAACAGCAGGTTTAAAACTACAACAGACCACAGCTCTCAATGACACCAAACACAATTCATGAGCAGTAGGGATGTAAATGGTCATGGGTAATAGCCAATGATGGTTCATCATTGTGATACAATGAGTGAGTGTGTGGGTCTGTGTGTTTGTACTACCTTGACCGTCTGTTCCCTGATGGCAGGATTGGTGTCTGTGAAGCCATGAACGACGTGAGGGAAGATCTGGGAGTTGACAGCTGCCTCATTCAGGTACTGAATGAACTGCTCCATCTGTGAGAGAGAGGGAAGAGGAGGAATATGGGTAGGTTACTTTTTTTTTTACTGTGCTAAAAAAAAGCAGTTAGAGGATTAATTGCAAGTCCTACGCCCACAATGGTCTTAATAATACAAACATGAGGCCTGTTTGAGAGGGATAGTCTTTAACCCCTTTCACACATGCAGTCTAAGCCAGAAATGGTCTGGAACATTTCCGTGACGGGGTCATGTGTGAAATCCGATTGATATGCCGGAAAATCTCCACTGGCAATTCTCCCTCTCAATGACTGAATGACATTTCCAGAAATAAAGTACTGGAAGTACCTGCTGCAGCAGTCGTATCCTCATGGCTCGGTCTGTGGAGGAGAACATCTTCACGATAACAGGAATGATCTTCTGTTGGTATTCTTCCGCCGACAGGAACTTCCCCACCTTGCAAACAGAGAGAATGAGAAGGCGAGACACACACACACAGAGAGAGAGAGAGAGAGAGAGAGAGAGAGAGAGAGAGAGAGAGAGAGAGAGAGAGAGACTTTT
>OMKK01041903.1:0-24072 GCA_900302305.1 Polymixia japonica | reverse complement strand
TCCCAGTCCGGTGACCTTTTTCTTCATGCTTATTGTGTATTGTATTTGATGACTTGTTGTATATTATGTCTTGTACATTTTAAAACCTTGTCTATGTAGCTACTGTTATATTACCCCTTATTAGTAGACTCACCATGTTATTCTAATGTTTTGCCCTTTTTTCTAATTATGTTGGTGTGTAACCCTCTGATTGGCCACTTGTACACAGCCAATGGGAGCAAGAGCCTGTTCACTCAGGGCCCCTGATTGGCCACACCCAGTGAGGTGTTGGCTATATTACCTGTGTGCCTTTTCACTTTAACCTGATGATGGTCTAGGACCGAAACGTTGTTTTTCTTTAATAAAAGTTAATTGCAATTAAGTGCCAGTGTGCGGGAAATCCTTTTCTACTGGCCAATGGACTCCTCTTCCGACGCACCTGGCTACAAGATACTTCAAAGTGTGCATTAGCTCTTCTTGTCATGTATCACACCCCAAAATAGCACAACTTGACATTTTCTAGTTAGTACTTGTGTTTCATTTGCTAATTCTCTGTTGTGGTGGTATGCTAATGAGGGGGGGTGCCTGGTCCTGTGAGGGGAGGTACAGGATCCTGTTATGTCACAAATCCAGTCTATTCATATTCGCTCGTTTACCAAAGAAGCTTGCAGCTTCCAATGGGAAAGAGAAAATACACCACATCAGGTGGTCTAGAGAAGTAATGTCCTTAGACAAATGAAAAACAAAGTACCAAAATTGTGGCACTAGGTCTTGAAATTAGCCCGCCGAGGCTACACAGAGCTACTACGCTAATGACATTATCTTTGTTTGAAGCTGGGTAAGTTAACTTTGAATTAACTTTGCCAGCAACTAGCCGAGTAGTCATTGATTATTTGCAATTGGATGTGTTGTATGTTTTGGCTGTTTTGTTCTTCCCTGAAATGCTGATCACTGTACTGGTGTTGAACTTATAGGCCAGTCTATAGTCAACCTCCTAATACATCGCATTATAATCCTTTGTGAAGGAAGAAAGATTACATTGCGGGGCAGCTGGATTCGTGAAATGAGGAGTTCACCACGAGAATCGCGATCACGAGAATCCATCTTGTCAGGCTTCAAGTAAATGCAATTGTGGCCAAACCCAACCAACCATGAGGAACTACTGGCAGCTGCAGGTGTGGTTTAGCCCATGATAGACAGTGATAGACAGATGGTTCATCCAATCATCTGCCAAGTATTTTTTATTTTTCAGTTTCCAATGAAGACTTCCCAGATGATTCTGTAACAAACCATCTAGTGTGTCAGGTTAAGAGAGAGATCCCTTGTGGTCAAACCGACAGTTTGATTGATTGATTTTATTCAATGTATAGTAACAAGAATACATGGAACAGAGGACATGCATCTCAGAAACTCCATCAAGGATAAAAACACAATAAAGTCTCAGACTTATTTCCATTGTGGTCCTTTACTCAACATCTGAAAAGTGCTACAAATATACAGTAGTTCCAGCCATTGTAGTGATTTGCATTGCAATCCTAAAGCTGGATAGAACTGTTGTGAACATCTTGATCAGTGGTCCTGGTAAAAGGACTAACAAGTAATACAGTAAATTATAACACACTGTCCCTGGTGTCTTCCAATTCACAATACAATCCTCCACCTAGAATTCTATAAACTGAGCTGTTATATTTTGGTTTTGGAAAACCTAACCAAATTGTAATACCATCAGAATAATTACCAATTTGAAACCCAATCCAAAACATTTTTTGTCTTGGCAAAACAGTAATCCACTCTTGAACGTCATTCTAAGTGTATCCAAACGTTATTGAATGCTAGCGTGGTTATACAAGTAAAACAAATCTATCAAAGAAAACTAGGTACAGTAACCTGGCCTACCTAGAATTCACTAGTCATGGAAATGACAGGACATCATTTAAAGGGTTGGCAATCTAGGACTCTCTCCTTGCACATTTGAGAACTCAGTGGATTGAACTTACTCCGTGATCTATTTTGGATACAGAACTATCCATACCACGAGGAGTTTCCCCCTATCATAAAGGAAAGAACTCCTTAGATAGCCAAGATGTCCAAACTTTCTCAGAGCTGAAGCCCTGTCAGCACTTGAGGATATGATAGCAAACATGATAGATGATCTTATTCCACTGTCACTGACTGTCAGGCTTTTTTATTCCACTGTAACTTGAGGCCTGAGGCCTCCTTAGGGTTAGGGATCCCCCATAGCCATTAGAGCAGTTTTCCCTTGAAATTAGAGCCACTATTCTACCTATTTTTAAAGACTTCTGGCTCAGCGCCCATAGACAAGGCATTTCATACACTGTGCTCACCTTTTCCACGAGGGACCATTCGCTTGTGGTCAGCTCCATTCTAGGCAGTTTTTTCTCAAAGATGACAACAGATACAGTTGCTCCGATGCCCAGCAGATCATGTCATAGGTACTGTTCCATCACGTCGGACAGTTGTTAATCAGCTTCTCCGTTTTCAATCCCAAAAGTTGTTGTTTCTCCTGGAGGAGGTAGCTGTTGGTGGCAGATTTGTTGAAATGGGATACCACCACTTTCAGCCTGCTCATGGGGGTTTCAATGACTCTGACCTTGAGTCCTTTAAGTCTTTTCCACAGCCAAGTTGATGGTGTGTGCCACACATGTTATATTCACTGTTTCAAGATGTCTTGAATGCATTCACCTACATTCTCTGCAGTGTGGCTTTCCCTAAGCTCCTTTGTTTTGAGTACACAGTGCATTTCCCAATCATTTGAAATCCAGTGGGCCATTGCTGTGACATAGGACGTTGTGACTATGGAGGTCCACCCATCCATGGTAAGAGCCATCTTTGTCTTATTTTTTCTGAGATGCTGTTGTAGATTTCTACGATTCTGTTGGTGATTGGCATCACAGCAAGTGATATGGTACCTTTGTTCCAATTCCTGACAGAACCCTCTGAAGCCCGTCCCATCAACTATACTGACCGGCCTCATGTCCTTGCATATTAGCAAAGCAAGTTTCTTTGTGCAAGCCTCTTGTTGTGCTGCAGATAGCGAGATTGTGGTGGGCGGTGTCAAGACGTGGCTGTTTGGGTGAAGTTCCAGACCATGCTCATTTGGGTGCATATTTTTGAGATGTGCCCTCAGGTTGCTAGTGGTGGAATGGTAGGCTAACTGTAGCTTACATAGCTTGCATACAACTTTATCTCAAGGTTCCACAATTTTGCCGTCTACTGACCAAAATCCGAAGTATTTCCAAACGGGGCTTTTTAGATTGCTTGGGGTGCATATCACTCTCTCTGCTCTCGAATGTCTTCGAATGGTGAATGTTTGATTATATAATCGAATTTAGAATATTCGTTGAAAGCCCTAATATCTACTGATCACCCCAATCAGCCTTTCTTTTGCCGTTTGTAGCCTTGCAGCTTGTTGTTTTTAAACTAACTGCAAAGATTATTTTTGGTGGGTAGATAATTGTGCTGAGAGTCTTGTGTGTACCTGGACCAGAATCTGCTAGGTTTGTTATTAGTGAAATCCACTAGTAAGCTTAAAGACTGCTACATAGATCGGAGAGAAAATTGCTCAAGGTCCAGTAAACTTTGGTGATTGCATCAGCAACATCATCCCAACGTTCTGCCATACAGTCTAAGGCCGGGTTCACACTGGATGCGGAATAGTCATGAACATCACTCCAGAAGATGCAAGAGAGAGAGAGAGCAAGAACTGAGGGCCTAGCACCAGCCGATCGATTATGACGTCCATTAAAAGTGTCATGAAATCATTTCTAATCATACAATAGTCATTTAATTTGAAATCTAGTCGCCCCCTGAACAATTAGACGAAGGTTTCAGCTCACTATCAGCACCCTAAGTGTTGTAAATTAACTTCATTTTCCTGTGTCTTCCAGGTGCACGTTTGTTAGTGAGGCACTAGAGATCCCAAACTCGTCATGCTAGCTCCACGGAGGGTCCGGAATGGCATATTGGAGAATCGGAGCTCTGGCTCATTTCTGCAAAAATTCCCAATCCCAATCACCAATTCTCTCCCAAAGATTGCAGGACCAATTCTCGCCCTCTGTCGCTCTACGCCTGCATGACCCTCCTGCTTGACATTTGGCGCAAAATGACATTTTTGAAATAAAATTTCTACCCCCAATTCAATGGTCAGGCCAAGCGCATGAACCAGGAGATGGAGACGGCTTTGTGCTGTCTCGCCTCTCGCAACGCTGCCTCCTAGTCCAAACAATGTCTCTGGATAGAGTACACCCATAACACCCTGCCCAGTTCAGCCACCGGTCTCTCTCCCTTCCAATGCTCCCAGGGTTACCAACCGCCACTCTTTCTGAGCAGGAACGTGAGGCCAGTGTTCCCTCAGTCCAGGCATTCATCCGGCAGTGTCGGCGCACTTGGATGCAGGCCTACTCCACCCTCCTATGCTCCTCTGACCGTTAACAATGACGTCAAACTAGCTAGCCAGCTAATGCACAAGACCGGACAAGCAATATGGCGACGCCCAGGAGCGACTCTCTCTTGCTTGCTTGCAGATCCATTGAGAATGAATGGTGGCCATTTTGGACGCTGACTCTATTACATACATACTCTAAGGTAGCACTACAAAAAGCCTTGGAACCCTTGTTAATTAGGCTATTGGTTGTAACTTTATTTGTATAGTCTGTGAGAGTTAACCCAAGAGGGGTACAATAATTTTTGGTAATCATTTATGCCAAAATAAATTATGCACAGGCTGAACCACAGGTTCCCTCTTCAGTGTTTTTCCTACCCATACAGACTGAACAACAAAGAGTTTGTACATACTGTCATCATATGATCTTTTTAGATTCTTATGTCCCTTTGAATATAAAGCTAGCCTGGGATTAGCTACAATAAAACAAGATGTTTTTGTAGGTTAAAATTAATATCTTGTTACTCAGAGAACATCTAGTCTGTTCTGTTCTATTCTGCAAGAGCTACAACAAATTCTAGGCTTGCACACCCTAATAAATACAATTGTTATATCAATGGAAATATATACAACATACACAACAACCTACTAAGCACACATTAAGCCCAGGGTTGATCATGCAGGACAGATCTCAGGTGATACCTCACCAAAGCCAAAAGAGTTAATCCAATCCACCCTGACTGTTGGCATATCATCAGCCGGATCCGTGACACTTGGCAAAGCTTCTCGTATACTAATACAGAAAGTTAAGTATGGGAACCAAAAAATCTCATTAAGTTGGATCTCACTAACAAGAGTGTTTTATTCTCGTTCCTTTCATGTGGTCGTAAACCTTGAGGTAATGCATACATCTGAATCACTTTCACAAGTCGAAACATGGATAATTTCACTACAGCGCTGGGTTAGAACTGTATAATCATCTATCAAAAGGGATGGCTCTGAGTTTCTGTAAGGCATCAGTATTCAAGCAGAATACCTGTTAGGTAATTTGAGGTTTTAAAGAATTTTAGTTGTTCAATGGTAAGACATGGTGGGTATTTATGTTAGTGTATGTGATTATATAAAGTATATACAGTGATTTTGAGCATATACTACTGTATCAGGGTACACTCACCTATCAATCTAATAATATTTTACATTAGGATCAAATAATAACTATCTCCTCAGCTGTGCAGCCTCTTCAACTACCTCTACACTACTAGTCAGTTCAGTCATAACAACATGGTCTAGACATGTAACAAAAATAACGGCCCTGGCATAAGAAATCAGTGTTTCTGAAAATGAACAGGCAAGGTTCTAATCTTCTGTCGTGCCAATGATAGAATATAAATAACATGCTGAATCTGAATAATATTCCCTGTTAACAATGCTTAATGGTTTTCCAGGAAAGATTAGCCAAAGGCATCAGATTAAATATGATATATACCTATTACATCTTATATACCTTTATATACATTTACCCAGAAATTCTATCCAAATGCAAATGACGCTGACATATCTATGATATCACTGTACCAGTTAGCATAAAATTCAGTGCAGCACAGATGAGAAGTTTATGTAACCAAAGTGGAGGACAAGCAGTAGCAGTCAAACAGAAGCAGTATGAGGCCTGGGCCTCTTGCCAAACCCCTGGGGGCACACCTGTCCGCATACTTAAGAGCCCTTAGACTACGGGGCACCCAAATACTGAAGATAGGAATTCTAAACCACCAGAGAAAAATTGACAAAGGTGAAGGCGCACAATGACACACAGGTGTGACCACACTAATTAATGTGCGCGCACACACACACACACACACACTGTTTTATGGGGCCCTGTACAAAGCCTCAGATCAGCCCTTTGTGACCTATTCTACCTAAAATATGATTCCCTAAAAAATAGGCTAATGGTGAGAGAATTCATCTAGCTCCCAACTACCTACTTCCTAATGCCTTCCCCACATCTTCCCCAAGTGCACTCTTCGTTCTGATCTCTGAATTTACCACAGAAAGCTTTCCCTTCCCTTCCCTTTCCCTTTATGATCTTATGTCAACATCACTACAACTTCAAATGTCAGCAACTTAGTAGCTTTCCATTAAGTCATCATCACCTTTTATAGCCACATCATCTCAATTTTTAGTAATCATCAGATGCTCTCTTTATAATAATAATAATGCATTTATTTTATATAGCGCCTTTCTGAGTACCCAAGGTCGCTTTACATACACATACACACACAGAGTGACACACAGTGTCTTTTGGACGGTGGGAGGAAACCGGAGTACCCGGAGTAAACCCACGCAGACATGGGGAGAACATGCAAACTCCACACAGAAAGGACCTGGGCGGCCGGGGATTCCAACCCAGGACCTTCTTGCTGTGAGGCGACAGTGCTAACCACTGCCCCACCGTGCTGCCCTTATGGCCTTATCTGCCTTAATGTTGGAAATCACCCAGACGTCTTGAGCCAGTACACACACACACACACACACTTGTATGCATCAGTGGTTGCGTGCACAAATACTGCACAAATGATGCTGTCCGTCCTGCATGCCCAATGCACATTCATCTGAAGGCTGTCAGTCAAAAGCTAGGGGCCGGTCACAGGCACGTGAGCCAACAGCGAAGCCATATGTACAGGAAATGCTTTCCTAAATCTTGCACTGGTAAACTAGAGATTCCGCTAGTTCATAGAAGAACTATACATTGACCATCCAGGACCAAAACAAGAGGTTTAAAAAAATATATACATATTCCCTAAGATCCCATTCAGCCTCTTTAATTGTCATCTTATCGGTCTTCCTGTATTGTCTGTCTGTTGCCTGTATCAATTACCTTGTCCTAGTACCATTTGTACTTGCTGTGACAGTCTCTAAGGCTCAAGGCTCAGTTCAACTTATCCAAATGCCACATCTATCAGTGTTGTTCAGTCTGAGAGTGCGGCGTGACTTTCCCAGTTGTAGTGTTTGAACGGGTATTTGGCCTCCAGCCATTATCTTGATGACCTTGGCCTTTAGAGCTAATTGGTTACACATGATTATGCAAAACCAGGCAACACTAAGACAGGATTTTGCACAGCTTGAGCCTGGGAGCTATCCAAGTGAAATCAAGTAACATATTTTGAAAACAAAGTGACAAATTAGGTATGGTGGAAGATAATATGGGAGATCAGCCTCACACACACACCGACTTAGCTAAAGTGCTGGAGGAAAAACCATGTTTGCGCAAGGTATAGAATAGAAAAACCATCTGAAATAATGCAACAGCCAATTGGTACAATGGAAGAACACGGTGGAACATTGGTGTTATGCTCAGTATGGCTCTTATTTCTCACCACCACCATAATATTTGATGAAATGGTTGGCTGTAATTTACTGAAGTGATTATGGTTTCATCCTCATACATCCAAGGCCTGACCCGTGTAGTGCTGTCGATAATCATTTAGTTCTACACTTTGTTTCTGCAATATACCCAAACGGTGTACAATATCTATAATATATCTAATATTTTCTTTGGGAATATTTATTGATTTATTGATTTGGGTGATAAAGCTACTGAAGTCACATTTTAGTAGTTTAAATGTTCCATCATAATTCCTACTGCACATACAGCCTAAAAGAAAAACAAGAGATAGGTTTATCACAGCTTTCCCGACAGGGTTGCAATGGTGTTAGCTATGCAGACAAGGCCCTGGTTGGAAGATGGAAAGGCATGTTTAGTTTGAGGATGGTGAACCAAAGCAAACAGAAATATGTACACTCTCCCACCACTGTGTCAACACAAGCTTATCAGACATGATAGCTGCAGAAACTGACACAAAGTCATTGGAGTTTGTGTTTATAACATATTCTGCAGCCAGGTGTGCTGTCCGGCTGAGATACGTAGCTCCTGCCTCCAACCCCTCCCAGCCACATCCCCCAGCAAAGCCTTCTCTCTCTCTTCTCTTATCAGGGATCAGGACGCCTGGAAGATGCAGGCCCCATTTCCGTTTGCATCACTCATCACCCCCCACCCCCTCCCGTCTCCACTGGCCTCGGGCCACAGCCACATTTCTGTGAGGTGCTGTGACTAAATGTCTGCCCTAAGAAGTGGTTATCAGGGAGATCCATCCATGGCATGCATCCATCCATCAGGGAGATTGGCAGAGCTGTGTCTGCAGTGGCAGTTGTTCAGGCAGTGGCAGCCTGCTACATCTGATAAGACCAGACCAGGGGCTCCTTGAATAGTTGATTGATGTGTCTGATAAAGTGAGTCAAACACACAAATATTTTTTGACTTCATTTTTATAAAATCACTTAAGGATGATCTACATGATTCTTCTCATACATACAGCCTATAGTAGTTAAATTGTGCTGTGGAGCAGTGGTAGGTCCGTGTCTTGTGCTTGTTGCAGTCATTTTTTTACACTAATGTCCTGGTTACCCTCTGAGGGCAGGCTGAGCTAATGCCCTCTGGGTGCTACTTCAGAGTGGACTCATTCATCCTCACTGTAATTAGATTGCCTAACTTGCACATGAAATTATGTTGCAGTACATGCCTGTATAGGAACATTGAATTTTGCACTGTTGAGCGACTCTTCATTGTCCGACTGTATATTGAGCTATTGACTCCATGGCTGGTCTAATAAACTGATCTTTGTTTGGTGTATATTGTGATTTGTTATGTTTTATTGTGCCTTTATGCTATGTGTTCTCATTGTGTACCTGTTGTCTTTATTATGTGTTTTGATTGTGTGTTTAACTATAAACACTGTCTGCAAACCAAATTGCCCTTAGAGTACAAAGAAGTCTGCAATGAATTGAATTCAGTTGAGTTGAGTTGAACTGAGTTGAATTGAATTGAACTGAGTTGAGTAGAATTTCATAAAATTGAACTGAATTTGGTTTCATTGTGTACATAGCCTGTCTATGAAAGATTACAATATTACAGTTACTTACCTGATTCAACAATACTGGTGATGTAGATGGAGCTTGTGCATGATGAATTTGCATGTTTCCTGATGAACATTTACCAGCTAAATGAGTTTACTAGATAGTTTTAAAGGATAATTCCGTCCATTTTGGCCTGGATCTCATTTCCATACCTTTACACTCTAACCAAGATTTCATCAATTGCTTCGTTATAGCATACTTATAGTCTGAGTTGGCTTGGATCATAGTCTCATAGGTTATGTCCTTTTTAAAACAGTTATGCTCATCTTGCCTTTTGTGACTAAAAAAATATCTTCTTATAGCATATATCTAATATCTGTCTTGTGCAGCTTTGATGATAACTTGGTTGTTTGACACTAACTTCCTTGTTTTGGCAACTGCCTTGTTTACTATTAGCTAGCTGCTGGTATAGAGGTTGTTTTTTTGTAGGCCAACCCAGAAGTTAGCTCTGTCATGGGTTCCTTTGCCAAACCTCTAAGGTTTTTTTACCCATTGTTTTTTGGATTGATGCAGAAAATAAGCTGTGACAAACAAAGGCGTGTGATATTCACACGTTTTGTTCAACAAAGTAATTTTCACGAATGAACCCCACTTTTAAGATTTTTGAAGCGTAAATGCAATCAATATAATTTTTTTTGAGGCACATAAAAGCTTCAAAATTCACAAGTGGGATATTAACTGATGTATTTTATCTCATAGAACAAAATGTACCATATCTGTTAAGCTCATGGACAGTGGACTGTATTGAGTACACTACACACAGGTGCATATAGTTTGGAATGGTACATACTGTATGTATTCATGGTAGCCTATTTGGTATGAGAAAATGTACTGTATGTGTATATATGTATATGGCTGTATGTATGTAGATGTATGTATTTGAGTATACTCTCGATGTGATCAACATATAGTTCCATGTGCGAAATAAATGAAATTAATGAATGAAAACTGTTATGGCTGAATATTTGCCAGATTTTGAGGATGTGGAGGGATAATGTAAATGTTTTAAAAAGGACATCTATTGGGTGATCTTGGGATCAGCTTTTGGAGTTTTTGGAGTTTGCCCCAAAAGACTCACGATCCAAGTCAACTCGGACTGTAAGTACCACTAAAACTAAGCAATTGATGAAATTTTGGTCAGAGCTGATCGGTAACATAGGAAAAGACAGGGAAATGAGATCCAGGTGTGTGATGGTTGGAAAAAACAACCAAAATCTTTCCAGACTGTAAGAAGCAACTAGAAAAAATAAATTCTACATAAAAAAATCAAACTTCACTACAAGCGGTGGAACGAGTGAGACCACAGTACTGTCAATGCTAATGCCTGACTTATAGGTCCGCATCTTGCCTTGTGACTTTCCCTCTGTCTCTTCATTGCCTGTTCCTGCTTACATAAACCACTACAGTGCCAGAGTTTTTTTTCTGACTTTCACCCTATTACGCAATAATTGGCCTTCATCGCAGTTGCTCTTTTTGCCTAGGTACACTCAAACCTGTTGGCAGAGCTGGGTGTTTGATATAGTACATAAGTGTGATTAACTGTGACACATAGTGTGGTTTTTGTTGGTTTTCCACAGAGTAAACACAACCTTGGTCAATAGAGAATGTCTTGAGCTACAAAGAAAGTATTTTTTCCATTGCCCCTTCTACATAGGACACACCTGAGAACCTGCTCTGAGTTCACATTTTCTTTAGATAAATGTTGTTCACTCCCCTTACCTTGATGTAACTTGAACTGAATTGAATTTCAGTTCAGAGTCTAGGCAGCTACTAATTTACACCGATTCTACCAATTTAAATCTAGAACGCTAATTCGGTCCAGTGCCACTTCACTGCAAGCTGCAGACTGAAAGAATGAGATACAAACTGGGAAAAGAGTAAGGTATGATTTGGGTGAAGTGAAGCAAAGAATTGAAATGAGCAGTTTTGAAAGAGACTGGCGCCAAAGTTGGACCATGCTACTGTCTGATGGAGGCCCAGTGAAAGAGCAGGGAGTGTAAACGAGCGGACACATGTAGACACATGAGTCAGCAGACACACCCACATGACATGAGTCAGGCGACTACTACAATGTGTTAATATTCATTTAAGTTCAGCTGCGGCTACACAAACCAACACAATATGCCCAAGCAGGAAGATTGCTGCTCCGAGTGAACTATGTGAAAGTGGCAACACATGCGGTTACTGCCCACCACATTCCTCAGATAACACTGGGTGCAAAGGAACGGGTCAGCCAAGACACAGCGTCACCAGTGAATGTCCACATAGCCACTGTTGTGTGGAAATAAAGCCAGGGGATAATAGTTATTCTAGTTGCATGTGAGTTATTTTAAAGAGTGATTTCTTAAGAGAGGAAAAAAGTGTCCACGATGTTCATCTTTAACTGTCTAAATATTCAAAACAAGCTCATACCAGTAACAAGTCGATGGGAAACTGTCATAATGTAGAGAATAGTTAATGCTAAGGCAACAACCAAAACCTTAAGGCATCAGTCATGAGGGCTGTGATCTGTTGGACAGGTGGTGTGAATATGTGGAGCTAGTGACACCTGAGATGAGGGTGAGAGATCCAAAATGCTACTAATTTGACTCTGGGGTCAATGACCTTGATTTGGGAGACAGAAAACGTAACCAACATGAACTTGCCTGAGGTCAGCCACCTGCATGTGGTTCTCCGTGCAGCATGGTAAACATCAAATGATGTTTACAACCAAATCTTCATTATAAGAGATGACAGTGGCCAGAAATTGACAGATATGTGTTGTTGAGGTGGGTAATAGTGGGTGGAGTGTCATACATTCAACTTTCTCTTTCAAACCACAGTCACAGCTCTGTAGTCTAGCCATGAATGGGCATGCCAGTGTGTCATGTGGTAAGACTAATGACCGGCTTACATGGAGCACGGTTTTCACCACTGGTGTGTGTGTATGTGTGTGTCTGTCTGTCTCTCTGTCTGTCTGTGGGTGCGTGTGTGTTTAGGCAGATCTAAGATTTGCTTAATATGAAAGTAAACATGGCTTGGATGGGAAGCTTGAGGATGACTCAGTTACTGGCACTGATGTCCATTAACAATTAGCCATTTGCGTGAACATTATGTTTTATTATACCTTATCACAAAGTAGTCACTGCTTCTGTATGCTTGTGGCCTTACATAATGGAAAATGCAACCATAGCCAGTTGTGAATTTTATCAGGTGAAGTTCTTTTTACATGTCTTATTTACAGTTTACAGAGATACTGTTTTTATTTTTATGTCTGATGACTTGTGTTAATGTCAGTTTCCTCTTTTCTGTGTGCCATAGCAGCCAGAACAAATCACTGGGAAATCACTGGCAAACCATCGTCCATTGTAAAAAAGCACAGTGGGCATTCTAGCACATTTGGTATCACTCTACTATATGTGTACCCACAAATTACAAAACAAAAAATAATTTATTCACTCCCTTGTAGTGGTTTAAAATGTTTATTTTAATCTTGTCATTTTTTAATCTTTCATGATCTGTTTATACTCTGACTTCACTTCACTAATCATCACCACTCCTTTGCTTCAATGCCTTTGTCTCAACACAGTCTTTTTCTCTTCAGGTTCTTTCAGCGGAAATCCCCTGGGATGGATGGCAGAGAAGATTTTCCTGTTTCCTGAAGCCAGAGTCTGGAATGCTCTGACATGCCTGGGCTTGCTCCCCTGTCACCTGAGTCTCTCCTCTGGAATTTCACACCTTACCGTATCTAGCCCAACCCCCACAACACAAACACACATGGATCAAGGTTATTTACAGTCAACTATGACTAAAATTGAGATTGTGAAATTGTGAAATTCAGCATGGAAAAGTGAAATTAAAGTCTTTGCTTCCAAATAAAGTTTAAATTAAAATGAATTTCCTTCTTTGCCTTTTTTTTTTTTCAAATTATTTCAAACAAAAAACAAAATCTATTTGAAAATGGGAGGTAGTTTCATTTATCCCCGTGTCTTGAGGTAGTGTAGCAGGCCAGAGATGCTTGGCGCCTTGAGGATTTTAATATAGCGCCACTAAGTGTGCCGGAGTGGTTAACCTTTGCACTAAACAAAGTGGCGCGCATAGTGCAAGGGCATTGTTTTTGTACAATAATGTGAATGTAGCTTAATTCAGTTAGCATTTTTTCCACCGTAGAGCATGTTTTGTGTCACTTTTATCTATTTTGTTATCATGTCACTGTCTGTATTTTGGTTTCACCAACATTGTGAGACATTGCAATGAGTTTATAGCAGAACTGGGTTAACTTTCTCTGGGCTGAGGAAGTAGTTTTTTGTGCACGTGAAGGGAAACAAGCCTCCAAACTCCTCCGCTATCACATAACAGCTCCTGTAGGAATATACAGGTAGCCATAATTATCTAACATGGGTTTGATTTTTACAGTGACAAAGTTTAGAGGGCCGAGCCTCATGCTGCACACCATCATAACCACATCAGACATGAAGCCGGGCTTGGAGGGGAATTCCCCCAAGGACAGATGGCAGTCAAGGGACAGTGGACACGAAAAAAATAGGTCAATCAGCCTTAACCCCCAACTGTGTCCTCCTCTAACTTCTATCATGCTACATATATCACCCTCCACTTTACTATGGGATGAAGTCACTTTACTGTAGTGCACCCTGCCTTTTATTGATCCTCCTACTGGAAGTTTCCCTAAGAGGCCCAGGGGCATGCTGGGTCGAGAAATTAAGTGGCTAAGCTCCTCATAATTCTCTGGCCTCTCAGCTCAGCAAGGGGTCTTTTGCAATCCCAGGAAAAAAAGATGGAAGGAGAGAGAAGGTTTTAGAGGTACTGTAGAGATCATTTAGGAGGCAGTAGAAAGGGAAAGGGGATAGTATTCATGTAACTGAATATCCCCTTGTGGGGTTTTTTGTGGATGTGTGCCTGTGTGTTGATTTGGGTACATGTGTGGGGCTACATACAGCTGTGCATGTGTATGTTCATGTGTTTGTATGTGTATGCTACTGAGACTAATATAGCTTATCTACCACAATGCAGGCACATTTACCCCAGATCTGATTAGTTTAAATCCCAGCCAGTCTAACACACAAACAACACAACATGCACACACACACACGCACACACACACATGCACATTCACACTCACACTCACATTAAGTTCATCTGGGTGAAAGAAAATGTAAATCTCCACAGGGCTATACTGTACAAGCCTAACAAATAGATTCATGTCTGACTATAACCCCTACGCTTTCCAGAGGTTTGTATGAGCTTAGTATTATCTCAATTGGCACAGCTTCCCTTTATCACCAATGAGCACATCAGAATATCAAACACACAGCCTGGCTTCAAACACAAGCCGTTCCTTTGGACCCTGGTCCCTCTGCTAAGTCTGACTGTTTTGCCGACTCATCTGGGAGAAAAAAAAAGTGATAATTACTCTTTTCCCTTTTGTCAATAGACTGTGAGTTTATTCAGTGCAAGACATTATTATAAAACCAATGCCAGACATTTTAATGTAGGTGTAGCCATACATGAAAGATACCATTTTTTAAGTGTATTAACATACAAACAGAAGGTGATGTGCCTTGGGCCGTTTTCTTCTCATGGCCTATGTGCTATATGTTTCTCCTGTGCACATGTGCAAAAGATTTTTATTCAAGCAAGGTTTAGACAACAAAAATTCTGCACGGAAAAGATATATTGGCCAAAGCCTGTCAACAATACACATCATTTTTGGAATATACTTTGGGGAGGTAAGCTGCATTTCTTGAAACTTGAAGGGGAGGTTTTAAAAATGCCCCTCTGCAATGGTGACATTTTTAAAAGCTGTTGTACCCAGTATTAAATAGATGTCTTGTGACCAAGTAACCTTGATGAAAAACTGTAATTTTTCATTGAGAAAGGAGAGAAGGCCTTCTCCAGACTGAAAAAGCAACTCTACAGTCCCGAGGCGGCACCGTTTCCCAACCATTGACTTTCCACTTAAATAATTACTCAGGAAAATCAGAGACAGGTTACACCACACAGACGAGAGGGAATGGAAAATGCTGTAATCTCTTTCACACTCTCTCCCCCTCTCTCCCTGTGACATGGAACACAACAGCACAAATGCTTACATGAACAAAGGCACACACGCCCATACACACACACACACACACGCACACACATAAACACCTCCTGTTGCTATAGGGTGTTTGTCACCCAGGCTGGCAGACATGAACTCCTTTGTGAGACAATAAATAAATAAAAAAGGTGGAGGAGACGCAATTGCCCTTAAGATCTCTGTTTTTCTGTGAATGTGCGTTGTTTATCTCTGTCTGTCTGTCTGCCCCTTTCTCTCTACCTGCAGATATATGCAGATTCACTTAGACACACAGACAAGCACATGCACACACAAACACATACACACACAAACATACATTTACCACACACATAAAACACACACAAAGAGACAAAACATAGGAGTGTGATGTGGTGAACATCCGGCCAATAGGACAGTTTCCAGGACTTGGTTCACACGCAGTCACTAGCATGACTGTGAGCAGGTAGTCATACTAGTGACAGCGTGTGAACCGAATCCAGCAGTGAGATACTCTTAAAGGTATAGCGCCAGCTTCTACACATTCTTCCTTCCTCATTCCTTGTTCCCCATTCCATCAACTGTTCATTCAGGAAATATTTGAAATATTTGAATAGGTCAGCTTTGCCAGGGCCCTGTTTGAAAATGTTCCTGTTAAGTGGTTGTATAAAGATGGGCCTAAATATTTTTAATTACTTCCTCTTTTTTGTGGAAGGAACAAGTTTTGCCAACTTCTCTAGTTGCATGGTATGCGTATGGGAATTTTCCATTAGTCAAATCAAGGCCTTCTTGTTCAGGGTTAAAGTAAAAGACTGTGGCACCACTGTTATTGAAGCAGCAGTTTAAAGTCCAGCGGCACTAGTTCTTTGAGTTAACGGAAGGTCAAAGTTGGCCTGATTTTTCAAATTCCTCTCTAATCGGAGATCAAATCATTCGCAGCATTCTTCTGCGTATTTAGCACTGCAAGGGCTCTGGGCTCTTATTGGGGGAGAAAGATTATGTTTATGTCTTATTTATGTCTCAAATCTGCCATGTAGAAGTGCTCGAGCGCTTTTATATGGCATTAATCACGTTTGCTAATCCGTTGTTAAGTGCTTACTCAGAACTCTGAGAGCTGGACCTCAGTCAAACAGCTGGAACGTCTTGTTTAGTGCTCCTGCCTCATAAGGCCGTAATCAAACTGGACGCGAGTTTTTGGCAGTGAGAGGCGTCTTTTTCCAATTGTTTTCTATAGGTTTTAAGTGTTTTGCACGCTGCTTATGCGCCCCGGGCGCCTCGCATTTTATCCACTCAGCATGTCTCACGACTTGAACATCCCAAGTTGAAAAATGTTCAACTCTTAGCAGAAAATCGCCTACGTTTTTCTCTGATGACCAATCGGATGAGCAGAGGGGTGGATCTTCTCAACTGAAATTGTGTCAACAAAAACGGAGGAGAGACCAGTCGTTCTACTTGCCTACCACCCAGAGCTACGTATATGATTTCATGAACATAAAACATCAAGGCAAGCCAAGCACATTAGTGAGGCACTTGATGTTTTGGGTAACTTTTTCACTATCACCAGAATAGTTAGAAGTGATTGACAGCTGTTTATGTGGCTGCCTAGCAACAGCAACAAAAATGTCACATCAAGATGCTCTGCTTTCTGACTGTGGGAAAAAAGCAGCGTGGCGCGCCTCACGTCCCTCACTGCCAAAAAGGTGTCCAGTCTGATCGCGGCTTAAGGAGAGTATATCAAATTTATGTTACAGGAACTCTCACACATTTCTCCTGTTAGCTCCTGCCAATTCAACAACAGGAACAAAGTTCAGAAGTCCTTAACAGTTTGTCAAGTTTATCTGACGGTGCTTCAATAAAACAAGGTAATTCTCTCCTGACAGTGTTGACTTTAAAGCAAGCGCAGCTCAAATTCTAATTAGGAGTCATAAAACATTACACTGAGCCTCATGAAACTGTAAGTCCCAGAACAGAATCCATGTTGTTGTACCTTTAGGCCACATTCACATGTAGCATTTTTTCCCCAAACTGCCCCCGTCTTTTATACGTTAAAACCTATGGGAAGGGGCCACAAGATGCTCAGAAAGCGGCCACTTATAAAAGGCGCTGCACAGGGCTTCTTTTTTGGCAGAGCGGTTTCAAAGCACTTTCAAAAGTTGAGAAGAACGAAAACGTAAACCACTTTTTTATCAGCCAACTAATCACGATGAAGAAGAGGCTGGGTTACGTAGGAGGTTCAATGTTTCTTAACCGGATACAAAGTTACATTAGCTTAATGGTGAGCTGAGCAGAAGAATAGTTATGCAGTGTAACTCTAGTTATATGAATGCGGGCAAAGCATCTTGCTTCATCTATTGGACTGTTACGTATGAATTTTATCAATGCACCTATCACTAACCAGGGCCCTGCCCTCCTGCCAGCCTATATAAGCTGCCATTGAGTTTGTACTCACCCTTCCGTAGTTCCTTTCAGAACCCAGGCCAGCAGGGTGGAAAAGGTGGATGTTTTGCCTGCATTCATATAACTAGAGTTATACTGCATAACTACTGTTATATTTCATGCAGACTTTGCAGCTTGGATGCCTATTGGATACGGAGCCCTGATGAATGTACTGTTGGCCCTAACAAACCAAGAAGGAGAAAGTAAACTCATGCCCCTGCCAAGACGCAGGGGAAAGGAGTAATACAGTAGAAATCCAAAGAAAACTCACTTACCCAAACTGGGTAACAAACCTTGACAGAATAGGTTATAATATAACCTTCAAAAAGGTCTGGGTCCCCAGTGCATAAAAAACGCACCCACCATAAAATCTTAACTGCTGACAAGGACAGAACGAGAATGGCTGACCAGAAAAGCCTATGAAGGAGGCTAAGCTGAAACCAGATAAGCCTAAAGGCAATATCATTAGGCTAAGACACAAATTGTAACAGGAAAAGGAGGAAAGACTGCTTTTCTGATGTGTAAAAAAAACCTGCTGATCCCCGAGAAGAAAAAATATTGTCTTTCCTAATAAGGGAGAAACAAATAATAGGAGAATATTAAAAAAATGCCTGGAGATGCATAAATAACCCCAACTGGAGACGGAGCCAGGAGGCATTTCATCATAGTGAGCGCTAGAGTGATGAGGGGAAGCTCCTGAGCTGAGGACGGAGTGAGAGAGAGAATTCTCTGACACGTCCAGCAGACAGAATCTGATAAAAGGTGCACAGTGAAGACCAAGAAGCTGCTGCGCAAATGTCTTCCACTGGGATGCCTCTAAAAACAGGCAGATACTCCACATGTGGAGTGGGCTGTGATACTGGCTGGTGGGGTCTGTCCAGCTTCAGTGTAACATTGAGACATTCTTTTGACAGAGCCCGGCCTCTGGCTGACTCATGGTGACACACAAACAGTTGCTGAGTGGTTCTGATGCCAACCATGTGCTTCACATACAGTAGATAGAGTGTACTGACAGGGCATAGCAGGTGCATATTCTCCTCCCTCTCATCCAAATGAGGAGGGGGATAGAATGCCTTAAGAACAATATCTCTGGGGCAGAAAGAGCTCCTGAAGTTCTTGGGGATAAAGGCAGGGTTAGGTCTGAGGCTAGCACTGCTACCATCTCTGTTAATGGCTAAGCATTCAGGGGGGACTGACAGAGCATATAGCTCACTGACGCATTTAGCAGATGTGAGGGCCAGGAGAAAGGCTGTCTTAAAAGATAACCTATTCAAAGGAACCTGGTCCAAAGGCTCAAAAGGATCCTTCATAAGGCTATGCAGTACCAAGGGGAAATCCCATTGTGGTGTTAGACTGTGCGCGACAGCCCTGCAGAAAGCACTTAACCAGAGGGTGACTGGAGAGGCTTATCGCCAAAACCCTGGTGACAGGCAGGTCAGAGTTGATGCATAAACTTTCACAGTCAAGAAAGACACGTTGTCTAACAGTGTCTGGAGAAAAGTGACCAATTACAGAGACAGGAAATCAGGTCCAGAGACCTAGCCTCACACCAGGATTGAAAAGAGAGACATTTACTCGTGTAGACAGTGGCAGTGGAAAGGGGCACGAGTGCTCTCAATGGTTTTAATGACAGCAGAGGTGATGCCTCAACTCTCTAGGCTCAGCCTTTCAGAAACCAGACCATCAGCGGCTGTCCGAGGATGGGAGGATGAAAAATGCTGCTGTGCGCCTGGGACAGAGCCTCCTGTTTGTTTATGTAGGCTGCTGAGGTTAGGCTGTCTGTCCAAGACGTGATGGCCCCTCAGTAGGCTGTGATAATGTTTGAGCACTAGCAACACTGCTCTGAGCTCCAGCACATTGATGTGAGGGGCAGGGGTCTCCATCCACCTACCCCCTATTGCTTGAGACTGACACATCCCTCCCCAGCCAATCAGGGAGGCTTCCGTGAAAACTGTTATGTGGGATGGAATGCTACCCATGGAAATGCCCCTCGACAGGATTTGAGGGTTTCTCCAGTGGTCCAGGTTGCTCTTGGCACATGGGGAAATGGTAATCAGTCTCCCTTTCTGGCGCACCGAGTCGACTCTGAGGTGAGCAAACCACCTCTATAGTTTGCACATGTGACGCAAGCCCAAGTGAACCACTTGGTGGGTCGCTGACATCCTGCCTAGAAGGCGCATCATGGTGATCATTCTGCAAGGATGAAACACCTGTAGCAATGTTAAAATATCCTCTTGATGTTGGGGAGAGAGAGAGGCCATTATGGTGGATGAGTTCAGTATGATGCCCAAGTACACCATCTGTTGGCTGGGGAAAAGCCGTTCTTTCCCCAGTTGATGGCAAAACCCAATCGAGACTGATGCTCCACCAATAGACTGGTGTGATGTTTTGCTGTCTCCACTGATTGGCTGAGAACCAGAATGTCGTCCAGGTAGAATAAAATGATCATGGCGCAGTGGGGAAAGTGCGGGCTGCCAGAGAGTATCCGAATGGGATCATCTGATATTGGTACGCTGTCCCTTGGAAACAAAGGAATTTCCTGTGTGGTAGAAAGACGTCTATAGACATGAACAGAACATCTGACAGAACGTAACAGGGTCTTTATTGTGAGCATTCTGAATGTTTTCACTGCAATCAGTTGATTGAGTGACGAGACATCCAAAATGGGCCTCACATCCCCTGTTTTCCAGGGAACAAGAAAATAACAGGAGTAAATGCCCTCCATCACATCCTGTGGAGGGACAATGGAAATGACTTGTTTCAAAAGCAGCATTTATATGTCAGCAGAGAGGGATGATGCTGCTGTCAGGTTTGACAGTACAGTCTGATTCACACCTGAGAAAGGAGACAAATTGTAATGGGTGTCCCAGCCTCAGTGTTCTGCCATTCTGACATGTAAGACTTTTCTCGCTATACTGTGTAGTATTCGGATACTGGGCGAGCCTTGAGTTAAGGTAAGCTGGCAATGAACGTGTTGTGTGACATCTAGGTCCCTACTGCCGTGAGCTGGTTCTGAAACCACTGATGGATGGTGGTGCTGACCGGCTCGGCGGTGGCAGAGGCAGCTGCAGCTAGAGGGGCACTGCTTCTGCTCCGACCCAGAGGCAGACCAGTGGGAAACCTTCGGAGGAGGACAGCGCTGACCGGAGGGACCCCTGTCCTGGTGTGGTCTGCAGGACTCTGGGTCCTGGCAGGTTTTCTGGGGCTCAGAGAGGGAAGTGACAGCCAGATGTGACGCTTGGTGAGGGTGGAAGACAGAGCCTGGGTAAGATGGAGGATGATGCCAGAGGTCTTGGCCAGGTTCTCCATTTCCTCCCGGTTGAGCGTCTCTTTCCTCACCGCCAAGGACAACAGGCACGAAAAGAGAGGTGCAACATTGTTAGCAGCAGCTGTGCTCTGAGCCGCACAAGCAAAGGACTTGTCAGCCAGATCGGCAAGCTGTTAGTGGAGCTGCTGTTTTGGTCTGAGCTTCTTCTCAGGATGCCAAATAGCATCCGGACAGAAGAGCGAGACCAGGGCATTCTCAAGCAGCGGGATACCCATGACTTGCTGCTGAACCCGGCCCTCAACCTGCGTGTATGGCAGGTAGGTATTGACAAGGGCTTTGATCCCAGCAAGATTCAGCCCTGCACCGTTGATGTAGGGGTTGATGGGAGGGAACCTGGGGCACAGGAAAGGCTGCTGAGTGGACGTTTTTTGGTGGTAATACTCGACGGGACACCAGAGGCAGAGAGGGGGCCAGTGATGGCTGGTAACCTTCCTCATCAGCAATGTCAGAGGCGACCAAGGGAGGAGCGCTGTCTGCAGAACCACTGACAATGAGAGGCTCATCCTCCGAGGAATTGAGGCAGAGAGTAGGAAGCCTGCCGAAGTCTTCCTGGACACCCCTACCTAAGGCCACAGGTGCGGGAGGGTGGCCCTGAAAAGGGCCATTTGGGTGCAACGTCATCAAAGGTGATATCCATAGCAGCAAAGCGTTCTTAACTGAAGAGGCTGCGAAGCAAAGTCCTCAGCTGAAAGGAACGGAAGGGTGAGTACAAGCTCAACGCCAGCTTATATTGGGTGGCAGGAGGGCAGGGCCCTGGTTAGTGATAGGTGCATTGATAAAATTCTTTCAGCTGGCACACTCGCGCACACGGAACGGTCCAGTAGGCGAAGCAAGCCCACATTAAATGTAACTGAGTGGTCCGTTGTTATGGAAACAAAATGTGCATCGTGTGATTCGCTTTTTTTCATTTCAGCTCTAGGCAGCGCTTTTTCTACATAAAAGAACACTATGTGTGAACGTGCCCTTATACTGTTTCAGAAATGCATGCCATTTACTGATTAGATAGTAAATTGAAATTCCACCATGTTTGGTGTAATCCTTTCCTCGTGTTTCAACATATTTCATTGGAAAAATACATCTAGGAGATGTGTGCCCTCTATACACTTCAGCAGTAGATAGAACATTAAACTGCTCATTAGTTTTAGCGTGGTTGGCATTTAACTAGGGAGACTATTGTTTACATACATTTTGCCAAAATAGTGGGGAGAGTAGTGGGCATGGGTCAGTATGTGCTCCTGAACAGTAAGTAGCAATTATCCAATAACCTTCATTAATAGCAGTGAAGCGTTTCCATTGATTCCTTGCAGGTTTGTAATTGCTTCCACTTTATTGATTAATAGCCCACATTACCCTGAGAAGAGAGGGCGTAAGGGAGGAAGTATAGAGATCTGCAGTGAAAAAGATACACTCATCTAATCCTTTCATAGGGTTTGTTTCCAAAAAAGCATTGCTCATCTCTCTCTAGTAGAGTGAAATGTATCAAACTACATAACTACAAACAGAGCCACTAGCTTGTTCTGCCTCAAGTAGGTGAATAATTTTAAGTTGCTATGTGTTATATTCTTTCTCTACCGATAGCGGGGAATTACAACAAGCCATTACAATTCAAAACAAGCTGGACTTTTCTCATCCCCTGCAGCACCTCTCCATAACTCCTTTCTCTTGTCCATCAAAAAACCTCACGCTACAGGTGAACAGGTTCTTGGGAGAAGTTTAGAGTTGGGCTGTCAATGTAAACATGGTTTAGAAAAGAGGGACACTTGTGAAGATCATATCTCACTGAACCTTCACGACACATGCATAGCATACTCTTTTATGTTATTTTAAGAAATTGTGCACATAGCAGCTTTAAAGTTGGACCAAAATTGAAACACAAATATTTTCTAGCATAACACTAATCCCCATGCATGTCTCTTCATATTGAAATAAATAAATATTATGTTTTAAAGGTAGAACTATTTTTTAGGGTTAGGGTTAGCGCCCCCTGGTTCAGCTTATCTTGGCAGATCTTTTTTGTGACTTCATTGGCACACACTCATTTACTGACAGCCTATCAGATCAAATCATCAACTCATGAAACACCACCCACTCATTGCGCCTGCATGTCTTCTTTGACTCCATTCATGCTTAGCCAGTACTTATCACAAGTTCAGCTCATTAATATTCATGAAAGCTAGGCCACACCGTGACCTAAAAATACGCCATAAAAATTTGTTTCCAAAAGTTTTATATTACTGTTTTCAAAGTATGGCACAAAGTGGACATATCTCATTTTGAGTGCATTTTCAATAGGTTTCTTCTTTCCTGTCTACTGGAGAAAGGGTTGCATCATATAGTGTCCTGTCCTGTGCAGTGTACTGTGTAATTTAGTGTCCTGTCCTGTGTAATGTGTGTCCTGTGCCATTAGGTGGGTCAACATCATTGTTTGCACTGAAATCAATCTCACAATTTCACATTGGTCACACAGCCAGGTTGAGGTAGCATACTAGTCTTGTCACTGTAACGGTACACTGGTGACCTGGGTTCAAATCCCAATCTGGTATTAAATTTACTTAAGCAATACCTCAGTTTCGGTCACCCGTGTATCGTTACACTGACAAGACCACTACTCCGCATTGTGGTGGACTGGTGTCAAATTGTGAGATTGATTTCAGTGCAAACACTGGTCTGCAATCATTATGGATATTTGCAACGTTTAATGTCCTGTGTCATTTCCACGTGTCCTGTGCCTTGCCAAGAGTGTCGTGTGCCATTTCCAAGAGTGTCGTGTGCCTTGCCAAGAGTGTCCTGTGTCTTGCCAAGAGTGTCCTGTCCTGTGCTGATTGTGTCTTGTCCTGTGTCCCCCAGTGCCCTGTGCTATGGGCAGTCATGTCCTATCCTGTGTTACCTGTTGTATGCTGTCAT
>OMKK01041902.1:0-11659 GCA_900302305.1 Polymixia japonica | reverse complement strand
GTAATCTATTTAATCTTGCATCAAATCAGGTGAACTTGCACGTCAGCTTGAGGAAAAGGATTCCCTGGTGTCTCAACTTACTAGAGGAAAACAGTCTTCCACTCAGCAGGTTGAAGACCTCAAAAGACAACTGGAGGAGGAAGTCAAGGTAGTAAACAAATAAAAGTTAGAATGTATCTATTAGAGATAAAATGTAGTTACATTGGTGGTGGACTAAGTTGTGTCTTCATTTCAGGCAAAGAATGCCTTGGCCCATGCAGTGCAGTCTGCTCGCCATGACTCTGACCTGCTGAGGGAGCAGTATGAGGAGGAGCAGGAGGCCAAGGCTGAACTGCAGCGCAGCCTGTCCAAGGCGAACTCTGAGGTGGCTCAGTGGAGAACCAAGTATGAAACTGATGCCATCCAGAGGACTGAGGAGCTGGAGGAGGCCAAGTGAGTTAATTACATAGAGAAAACCTCTTCCAACCCTTTCCTTTTTTGAAAATTTAAACCATTTATTGAGGACACAGTGGTCTAAAGTAAAATGTAAGGTATTGACCATAAACAAAATGTAAAATGTAACTATTTGCAACAGTGGATTAGCCTCTTATATTTTCCATTTTCAGGAAGAAGCTGGCTCAGCGTCTTCAGGATGCTGAGGAGGCTGTTGAGGCAGTGAATGCTAAATGTTCGTCTCTGGAGAAGACCAAACACAGACTGCAGAATGAGATCGAAGATCTCATGGTGGATGTGGAGAGGTCTAATGCTGCTGCTGCTGCCCTGGACAAGAAGCAAAGGAACTTTGACAAAGTATAGAATTATAGTCAATATTATTTCTCCATGAATACCAATACATTATACATATTCAGATTGATTAAAACAACACTTTTAAGCAATGTACAGCTATTTTTCAGGGACTTTGTTCCTGTGTGGAAAAACAATGAGATTCAAACTGTAAAGTAGTGTCCTAAAAATTCCATTTCATGGTGCATTTTAGAAAGCTTCATTTTTGGTCCCTATTGACACATGATAACGTTTTGGTAGTTCAAAACTTCAAAACTTCAAAACTACCAAACTGCATTTTCACATCTAGGTCTTGTCAGAGTGGAAGCAGAAGTATGAAGAAACTCAATGTGAACTTGAGAGCTCCCAAAAGGAGGCCAGGTCTCTGAGCACTGAGCTCTTCAAACTGAAGAACTCCTATGAGGAAAGCCTGGATCATCTGGAGACCATAAAGAGAGAGAACAAGAATCTACAGGGTAATCTGTCAGAATATATATTTTGGCACGCACTGTGCATGTCATTGATAATGGCCAACAAAGCCATGTATGCTTGTATTTACAGAGGAGATTTCTGACCTTACTGAGCAACTTGGTGAGGGAGGAAAAACTGTTCATGAATTGGAGAAAATCCGTAAGCACTTGGAGCAAGAAAAGACTGAGATCCAATCTGCTCTTGAGGAAGCAGAGGTAAGAGTTTAACCTCATATTCTCACTTACATAAATTGATGATTAACGGTGATAGTTGATCACTGTATATTTGTATAATAAACATGTAACTACTACAGTTACATCATTGTAGACATTCTTAACATTTCTGGTTTGACTCCCATTTGATGTCCATGCTAGGGCTCTCTCGAACATGAGGAGGGCAAGATTCTGAGGGCCCAGCTTGAATTCAACCAGATAAAGGCTGACATTGAACGTAAGGTGGCTGAAAAAGATGAGGAGATGGAGCAGAGCAAGAAGAACATGCAGAGGACCATTGACACCCTGCAGAGTGCCTTGGAAGCAGAGACCCGAAGCAGGAATGAAGCCCTCCGCTTGAAGAAGAAGATGGAGGGAGACCTCAATGAGATGGAGGTCCAGCTAAGCCAGTCCAACAGGCAGGCATCTGAGGCCCAGAAACAACTCAAGTCTGTTCATGCGCACCTGAAGGTAAAAGTGGCTTATTATTCAGCAAACTATACTTTTCCTCATTCATTATCACAGTAGTTTTATAACTCAATGTTTTTTTAGGACGCTCAACTTCAGCTTGATGACTGTCTTCGAGCCAATGATGATCTGAAGGAGAACATTGCTATCGTTGAGAGACGCAATAACCTCATTCAGGCTGAACTGGAGGAGCTGAGATCCTTGGTGGAACAGACTGAGAGAGGCCGCAAACTTGCTGAGCAAGAGCTGCTGGATGTCAGTGAGAGGGTGCAGCTGCTGCACTCACAGGTAGGACACTGCACTTAGAACTTAAGTACTGTGTGTTGTGTTTTTTTTTCTCGATATTTTGTCATATATAACAACTTGCCTTATAATGTAATTTACAATGGATAGAATACCAGCCTGCTAAACCAGAAGAAGAAGCTGGAGGCCGATACATCCCAGCTTCAGACCGAGGTAGAGGACGCTGTGCAGGAGTGCAGAAATGCTGAGGAAAAGGCCAAGAAGGCCATTACTGATGCTGCCATGATGGCAGAGGAGCTGAAGAAAGAGCAGGACACCAGCGCTCACCTGGAGCGCATGAAGAAGAACATGGAGCAAACCATCAAGGACCTGCAGCACCGCCTGGATGAAGCTGAACAGATCGCCATGAAGGGGGGCAAGAAACAGGTTCAGAAGCTGGAGGCCCGGGTGAGTGTTACAGTATACAAATACTTATATTTATGTATATGTATCTAAGGAGTAACAATCACCTTATTTACTGTGAATATTGTTATGGTAACCATTTAGTAATACCTTATTCATAAATTAGCATCTTGACATATTGTCTTTCATCCCCCTGGAGGGTAAATAATGGTTGTCACGCTGTTGTCAGGTGAGGGAGCTGGAGAATGAGGTGGAGTCTGAGCAGAAGAAGAGCAGCGATGCCGTAAAAGGAATCCGTAAATATGAGAGACGTATCAAGGAACTCACATACCAGGTAATTTCTCTTTTATTCATTTACTCACCAAACTCATTTTACTCATTTACCAAAACCTGGACAAACAACAAGCAACACAGCAACAAATGAGTGTACACAGTACTCCAGCTGATATCCTGGTCAATGTTTTATTCAGAATGAGCTTCTTACAGGAGTATTCATAACCTTGCTTACATATCATTTTATGCACAGGTAAAGAAAATATTGAAATTCCTAAAGACCTAAACATTGGCGTATCACAATTTCGGTTTCTTGTAATCACTTGAAGTGCTAATCTGCGTATACTGTGTTGAATGTATTCTATATGTCTCAAACTGAAAAACTGAAAAACTATAAACTATATGTCTCATAACTCAAACTGAATACACCATATTGAATGCATTCATCTTATTGCCCTTTTCCATTCCCTTTATTTTCACAGACTGAGGAGGACCGCAAGAATATCGCCCGTCTCCAAGATCTGGTGGACAAGCTGCAGCTGAAAGTCAAAGCCTACAAGAGATCTGCTGAGGAGGCTGTAAGTGTGGACTGGAAAATCAGAACTGTAAAAACTGTAGAACTGCTATATGCGCTGGTTGAAAAACACACTAGAAACACCTTTCTTAATTGAATCACATCCCCTTTCTCAAACTCCTTGTCTGTTAACACTTCAAAATCCTTCTTTCACCTTCTGTTCATCTTTTGTTCTATTTCCTCTAGAGACGTTCATCTACACATCCATAAGTAAACTTACCTTTCACCTAGATTCACAGTACATGCTCAGTATATAACATTGTGGGATGTGTCTTTGTTAAATACTGTAGGAGGAACAGGCCAACAGTCATCTGGGCAAGTTCCGTAAGATCCAGCATGAGCTGGATGAGGCTGAAGAGAGAGCTGACATAGCTGAGTCTCAGGTCAACAAGCTGCGTGCCAAGAGCCGTGATGTGGGGTCAAAGGTCAGTAGTCCCTAGTTTATAATGAATGATTCCTCTGGATATTTAAGACAATACTTCATATACTACCTCAGCATAATCACTGTCTTTCACAATCCTCATTTAAATGTAACACTATTAAAACTAGATTTTGTTTAGATTTTTTTTTTTTTTTTTTTTTAAATCAAAATCGTAATTGCAGATTGCAAAGTAAAAATACAGTAACTGTAATTGCAGAATTCATAGGCACTTCGTTTCAGACCAAATAAATCAGACCAGAGATTTTGTAAAGATGAGTTTTATTTCAAATTAAAATGTGTTAAGGTATGGGTTAGGAGGTTGGTATTAGTCCAAATGATGTTTAAGATGTCAGTGGGGGTGCCATTTTTGGTACACAAAGGAGTAGTAATAGTAGTTAGTCAATTTTGTTTCACATATACAACAAAAGAGACTTGAAATTCAGTAAAACCAAAAACAATAAAGAGTTACATCTTGGTGCTATTTAGCTTTAATCTTAGATGTAGTGTGTCCAATTTGTGTCCCTTACTGACGTACAAACTTAATGTATTTACAATAATGAGTGCTCTGGAGAACATGGGCTTGGAATCACAATTAAGATTCGCAAGTGATTTATTTTGTGATTAGATCAGTAATTAGGGATTTCAGCTAGTCTACAGCAAACTCAAAACCCATTCAAATTCTATAAATTGCCCTACAACATTTTGGCAGGGATTCATTTATATTACTTATTTATATAAAGGCATTGGAGTACAGACACTCAAGTGAAAGTCAAAATAAGATTGTTAGTCACAGTATGATGCTTGAGGTGAAATAGTGCAAGAAATTAACTGATCCATTCAGTTCTGCAAAAATAACTTGGAGGTTCTAGACTTTTCTCAAGGTCTATGTATCCTCCCCAAGCCAAAGCAAAGCTAACAATAAAATTATTAATGTCAAATTATTGTTACCGTCGCTACTCGTAAACTAGTCATGTGTTTGACCCAAAACGGCAATTTGAATTTGCAATGCAATTTATAAAGTAATTAGTTTTTCACCTCGTGTAACACTTAACAACCTCCTACCTACAACCTTCTCTCACTGATACCCTTGTGTTTTTCTACTCTTATCTTCATCACAGAGAGGGCTAGATGAGGAGTGAAACTCACAGACAGCCATCTAAGACCTCTGGGATCTCCTGTGGTTTAGTCCCCTCTGTCACCAAAATAACTGTAGAATAAAGTAAAAGTGCATTCAAATTACTGTGCAGTGAGTCCTTATTCATTGCATGCAGTTAGAATCATCAACATTAAATGTGCTACTGTATCGGTAAGATATGAAGACATTGTTGACCTCTAGTGTTAGCGAGGTGATACACACAGCTTGTGAAACACAAGCACGACTTGTGCAGGCTGAGGGGAGGACCTGTTTGACGGGCTGTCAAAGCAACTCAAAGACCATAAAGTAGAGGGAGTCAGCGCCACTGAGGCACAACCAAAACAGAGAGAGAGGGGGGAAGCTTTCAGACAATCACCTTTTTATTTGATTTATTCATCACTGGGTCTTTTTTTCACCAACCAGTCAAAAAAAATAACCAAGTAAGGTCTTGAAGACATCTTGTGTTTCCTTGACTTTGTCTCAGTGATGCTGAGAGGAAAGGTTGCTCATGATAAGTGGTTCACTCTTGCCACCTTGTGGTGATAAACTTAAATGACTAAAATATTTTCTGATTTAAAATTGTGGCTGCATGCACTTTACACAGGAACTGAAGATGGATGTGTTTTAAAAGTGGGTTAGGCAGTACAATAACCTTTAGTGTGTTTATGTCTTTAGACAGAGACTCGATAATGCACATGTGATTCCACAGAGGGGGACCGCTTGACTGTTTATGTGTACAAAGATCTACTATTTAAGTATTAATGACACAGATCAGATATTCTCATGGTTGTCTTAACATGAAACAAATCAGATTTGGTGTGGTTTTCACTTTGAAAGCTATAAAAACATCAGATATGTGCCAAGATTTGAAATTACACTTTCTGTTCCTGTCTAAATCTATTGACTTCACTGCAGTAAACAAACTGTGCAACAGCATGTCATTTTTAAGACTTCCAATGAAAATCCACTGAAACTAAATTTTGTTGCATCTTTTATGCAAACAATCAAGCTTTTTTTTTAGACTCATAATAGTAGTAATAAACAGTCTTGTCAGAAAAATGAACAATATTACTATTGCTAAATGTGCTAATAATAGGCTATTTTCAAATGCTCTGGGGTGTCATGTTATTGAGTCTGACATGTTAGATTAGTGAAAGACATCCATAGGCAGGGCCCTCAAAGCTATTCTGTAGTCTAGACCAAAGACCAAAGACCAAAAGTGAACAAAAAGTCTTTGCTGTCTTCTTGGCTTTTATTAGTTGTTTTTAAGTATTAAGTGTTATTGTTTGTAAAGCACGTAACTCTGTTTTGATGCTATAAGTGCTATATATATTAAGTTTACTGTATTATTATAATATTATCATGATTAAATAACCAGTATCCTTGTGAAGCCAGTTATCAATACTTGATATATACTTAGTATAGAGAATGATTGAGATTGCTGATCCAAAAAAGGTAGCAGTGGTACTGAGGTGGTAGTGATGGCAGAATCAAAACAAACACATTTTCATTATTAATTGTCATTAATTATAGCTACAAGATTACATTTTCTGAATAAAGGGTGTGCTTGTCTTTTTCCGGTAACATGCAGCTCTATTTCACATGCTGAAGAAAATCTCAACCTAGATTATGTGCATTGTCATTATCTCTGTCTTTTATTTTTTACTGTACCGTAAGCACAAAGCCTCTGACTGTCCAAAAGGCAATAACACATTTACATTACATTCCCTGGCTTTTTGGAGGGCTTAGTGTTGCTGGTGAATCTATTGAATATGATGTGTCATTACTGGTGGAGAGTGGAGATATATAGCAACAAAACTATACATGTTTTAAAAAAATGCTTTTAAAATGTATTAAGATGATAGATAGCCACATTTGCCAAAAAAGTTATAATGTTTTATCCTCTTGTTTTGGGATGTTGAGGATTTAATGCAGTTTAACATTTTTAGTGTTGGTTAAAATATTATAGGAAATTAGAAAATAAAGAGATGAAGGTCAATATGATGCAAAACATATAATGTTTAACACCTCAGAATGAATATTGACTACTGTACAGGCTACTGTGTAAGCATTATAATTAAACCATATCATATCGAGATGTGGGTTAAATTAGTCCATTAATCCATTAGTAATCCTCGCGTCAGCTGCAGCTATCACAGGCTTACCGTACACCATGTGTCTTGAGTGGTACAATGGAACAGATGCTGGACAACTTGTAGTGATACTGTCCATAAAAGCCATGGGAAGGGTGAACAGAAAGTAGGCACTCATCTGACCCTGTCCCTCAGACGTTCTGGATATCTGCTGAGAAAGAGACAATACACCGAATAAACAGTGTTGCACTACGTCATCCACATTCTAACATTAACATCCATAGCCATGGCTTAGTTTGCCTTCTTTCTGACCCTCTAAGACATCAACCACCCAGAAACATTGTCACCTCTGTGCTGCAAGTTCCTCTGTGTTAGCTCCTTAACCTGTAGGACAGGGTTGTGCGGAATATCTTTCGGCTGTATTGATAGATGTCACCCACAATATTATATCAAGGTGATATCATTTGTTGTTTCCATCAAACTTCTAATAATAGGTCTTCTCTAGGAGGAGTTGGGTTACTACCCCTCATTACTACTGCTCATGAAGGATGAAAGAGGTGAAAGCCAGGCAGATGACACTAGACAGACAATCATTTCCACGGGCCTTTAGACAACTCTGAATAAAGCCGGCATAGTGTGAAAGCAAATTCCAATCTACTGTCACGAGGTAAATAGTAATGTTTCTAAATACAACTTCAGCAGCAGTTGGTGGATAGAGTTTTTCTCATTGTACAGAAGGAAATAGAAATTGTACATATTGTTTCAACTGTTAAGAGAGAAGATCATAGAAATAACCTTATTCTGTAGCTAATGAAGATGATGAGGTTAACGTTCTAGAGTTCAGGAGTTTTATACAACTGTACATGTTCCCTGTTGTGCAGCTGAACACCTGTTATCCTTCGTCAAACAGAACAATGGCGACTGCAGTTGATATGGGGGCCCTCACAAGCTGCCCTTCTCAATCAAAGAGAAAGAATTCAGACAAGAATTTCACAGGGTTATCTTTGTCATCAAGGCCAGAGGAAAGGCAACAATGCCATGATGACGGGATGAGACAGAGGGCGTAGACCTAACTGTGTAGAACAGTGGTGAGCGATAATTTCAAGCCCCTGACCTTAGCTCCTAGCAGACAACAGCTGCAACTCATTATGGTGTCAGTACCCCTCTAAAAAGGCATTTCACACCCCATCACATGACAGACCTTTGTTTAACTTCATCTTTTTGATTCAGAATCTTTACATTCAAGGCCAGAGCTGTTCCTGAAGCACAATGTTTTGGTAGATAGACGGGTCCAATTCATTTGTTTATCTTTAGCTATCAACATACAGTTTTGGTTTTGGATAATGAAAGATATGAAAGATAAGATATAAGAGAAAAAAAGAAATCATACTGTTATGTGTGTATTCTTTTCTAGTTCATTTGCCTTTTTTTATCATCACATATACTTTCAAAGGTAAATAATTCAAGGGCTGGATTTTTTCCATTTCCTCCCCATGTTTGATATGGAAACTTCAGTCTCACACAAACTCACATTGTTCGCTCCTGCATCCACCTAGGATCACGTAACCTGCACCGAAATACATCAACAGTAGCTGGGAATGATATTCACCATCGTTTGAGCACAGTCTTTGCACATTATGATAGCAACCAAATGTGCGGGGGAATATGTATTCAGGTTAACCAGCAGTCGGGGAAAACAACCCACTGAAATCATATAAAACCACCTAAAATGATTTATTGCGAATCAGATGCACTGGGCAGCACGCAGCCTGAGCCTGTTATCCCACCTCTTGCCCTCCCCTTGCTTTGTACTGACCCGACTAGCGTCCTCGCCTTGTTTGTCACAAGGTGAAAGCAACAAATAGCAACACCACCTCCTACCCAATTACGAGAATGCTTTTTTAATGTGCAGCCTTTCTCTGAAATTCATCCCCATATTTGGTTCACTAACAACCTTTATTAATGGAGAGATGACAGCTACGGTCAGCTACGGGGTTCATCTCTTCACTTCACTTTCAAAGGTTGACAGTCGAAGGTAAGCGAACCCTCCGGAGAAGTGGGGTGGTATGGAAGTGTGACTTGTTTTGTCATGTTTATTTGAGATTCTTTAAAACTAGGGTTGACATTGGAATACATTTTGGTTTAAAGATTCATTTTGTCGTTCTGTTGTGGTGATGATTAATTTGTAGTTGGAATATAATAAAGTTTGCTTGTGTATGTAGTATGGCTGATCCCTTTTGGAGAAGGACCACCCCCTCCTCACTTTTGGTTTTAACTAAAACGTATTTTATCATGACAATATTTATTCCAGCTTTAAGTGGGCAAAGTGAAAATAAATTCTGGTGTTTATGTACGGCTGTTGGAATTTCATTGTTGATACACGCAATCCACAGGATTTCAACTGGAAACTAGACAGCTGAGGATTTGAAATGCTTATCGCAGTTTGCCCAAATGCTGCATACTTTGCATAAGCTTGTACTGGATGTCATTTTAGGCAATTCAAATTTAGCATAAGAACACTCAATCAACATATTTTAGTCACACAACCCTCAAAGAAACTCAGCAGTTGTAAATCATGTGGAATCGTTGACATACCGTACCGAATGGGTTAAATTTCTCCTTGTTGAGCTTAATTTAGAATGGAATAAGAATAAATAAGTCTGCCTTTGTTTCACGACAATGTTATCATCACTAATGGTAATACTTAGCCAACAGGTTGAACAATGGGTGACGTCGCCATGGCGGAGTTTGGGGGAGCGGCCCCGTATCTGAGGAAGTCAGACAGGGAGCGTCTGGAGGCCCAGACTCGTCCGTTCGACATGAAGAAGGAATGCTTTGTTCCTGACCCTGTAGTGGAGTACGTCAAGGCTACCGTCACCGCCCGTGACGGTGAGAGAGCCACCGCCGAAACTGAATTTGGAAAGGTAGGTACAAGATATGGGTTTTACAGAGTAGGGCTAATATAAATTAAACTACAAAATCACCGCAGACACTGAATTTGGAAAGGTATGTATAACATGAATTCTACATAATGAATATGAATCCAAGTCTTTGTTCACAGTTTATTTAAGACCATATTATCTGTTTTATCATCGACTTGATCGTTGAATGTATTGACACCCCCCACTTCTTATTTCAGACCGTAACTGTGAAGGAGTGCGATGTACATCCTCAGAACCCGCCAAAGTTCGATAAAATTGAAGACATGGCGATGTTCACCTTCCTGCACGAGCCCGCTGTGCTGTTTAACCTCAAAGAGCGTTACGCAGCATGGATGATCTATGTGAGACAACAGAATCTCACCTTTATGAATCTTAAGTCAATCAGAGCATGTTAATGATTCAGTAACATATTATCTCATTTCCCATTATACACTTCCCCTCCCTTAATCTTGTAGACCTACTCTGGGCTGTTCTGTGTGACTGTCAACCCCTACAAGTGGCTGCCAGTCTACAACCAAGAGGTGGTTGATGCCTACAGAGGGAAGAAGAGGACTGAAGCTCCTCCTCACATCTTCTCCATCTCTGACAATGCCTATCAGTACATGTTGTCAGGTAAAAATCTACATTAAGCTTCATGTGAAAATATTTAATTCATGCATCATACCACCATGGTTAGTGATATTCTACATTTTTCTCTTACTCATAGACAGAGAAAATCAGTCAATCCTTATCACGTAAGTCACACAACCCAAAAATAAAATCAATCTAAAAGTGAAGGATCATTGAACTTGTTCTAAATGTTTATGTCTTTCTTGTATCCAGTGGAGAATCTGGTGCTGGAAAGACTGTGAACACCAAGCGTGTCATTCAGTACTTCGCCAGCATTGCTGCTGTGCCAGGTGCTGGGAAGAAAGATGCAGCTTCTGAGAAAAAGGTTTGTACTCTAAAATATACAAAATATTTGGAATCTATCTAATCTATCTATAACAAATAACAATTGGGTTAAAGTACCTCAAGGCTGAAACATAGTATGCATTTTTATCTGTCTAGTGCCAAACTCTGTTGACGTGTGTGCACTTTTGACATAAACAGGGTACTCTGGAGGATCAAATCATCCAGGCTAACCCTGCTCTGGAGGCCTTTGGTAACGCCAAGACCATCAGGAATGACAACTCATCCAGATTTGTGAGTTTCTGTCTGATCACAGTGACAAAATGTGATAGTTATCAAGGGACTGGAAGTAATAATTAACCAACAAATGTTCTTTTTATATTAGGGTAAATTCATCAGAATTCATTTTGATAATCGAGGAAAGTTGGCATCTGCTGATATTGAGACTTGTGAGTAAAACTAAATGATGTGTTCATGGAGTAGTGGTCACCATTACCTTTTAGAATATAAATCATCTCTGTAAAATACATGTATTATTTTGTGACATCACATCGTTGAGTGGCAGGTTGGTCAATAGTTGCAGCCAAGGAATGTCAGACAAAAACAATGTATTCTTCTACCAGACCTTCTGGAAAAGTCTCGTGTGACCTACCAGCTCAAAGCTGAGAGGGACTACCATATCTTCTACCAGATCTTGTCTCAGCAAAAGCCTGAACTTCTGGGTAAGTCATATGAACCTCAGGCCTAGCTGTCATTACTATATATTTAAGAA
>OMKK01041901.1:2249-24637 GCA_900302305.1 Polymixia japonica | reverse complement strand
CTACTATAACACACGTCTACTATAACACACGTCTACAACTATAACACACGTCTACAACTATAACACACGTCTACAACTATAACACACGTCTACTATAACACACGTCTACAACTATAACACACGTCTACAACTATAACACACGTCTACAACAACTTACAGTGCAGCTCTCCAACAGGGCAACAGTGTGCACGGTCAAACACGCGCACACACACACACACACACACACACACACAGAGGCATCCGAGACATAGCATGCACTTGAAACATATCACCTTTTCACAGAAAACAAATCATACTAATCCTGAGTAAATACAACTGTACCATATTTCTTCAGCGTCCATAAATACACTGTTAGGTTCATAGTTAAGACAATGTTAAATTCCTGTAACACCAGACTGAGAAAGTTCTGAGGAAAATATTCACTTCTCAGGGAGTACTCAGTTTTGGCCCAGACAAACGAGCTGCTCAGGGCGACTTACTCTGACACTATTTAACCTCCTGAGCCAGAAGAGAAGAAAAACACAGTGGATTCTCAGCCAAGCTAAATCTTCAGAGCGAGACCAGGCTTACTTACTCCTGAAATTGGGCATTACTGGAAGATGGGGTGTGGTCTATAGAACGGCCCCGGTGCTGATTGGCTGGCACCGGTCCAGGAGTGCAGACCTCAGGTGTGTGCGTAGGGAAGGTGCTCTCGACGGTGTCGCTGTCCTGCAGTGGCAGCCACAAGCCTGGCGCCAACAGAACCACAGCTCAAACAAACTCTGTTTTTGGAACGAACCTTTCCTCTTGCCTCTATCTAAAGAATATTGTGTGATTTTCTTTTCCTCTCTGAAGACGGAGCTAAAAATAGCTGTCAGTGACCTGAAAACATAAGGATAGAATTGATATTGTGGAACAAAAAACAAAGCAAGGACTTTGTTACAACAACATCCTGTAGCAGTTTATTTTGTAGAACCTGTCATGGAACTATTCTGCAATAAATTGAGTACATACTTCCATGCTAGAGAATTAATCAATAAAGAAAGGGAACAGAAATGAAATGAAATTAAAAGAAAAAGCAGGGAAAGGAAAAAAAAGTAAAATAAAACCGTCATGCAGCAGAAGACTGAAAACCCCCAAAACGTGGCTTCCGTAATACCCCCGTGTCCTTAACCCTCTGCAGTTAGTTCCTTCCTATCTAATCAGTGTGTAGCTAAGCGCAGGTGGGACAAGCTGGTTTGTGTCTCACAGAGCAAGTGTTTGGCCTCTCTGGGTCATGTCACTGGAGTGTAAACCAGGGAGGAAGCACGCGCCCCCTTTCAGGCACCCATGAACTGGAACATGTGGCTTAGAACACCACCAACGGAGTCCCTGACTGCCAACGTACTCCAAGCCAAACACTTCTTTTTAATAGTTAAATGTGGTCCACACAATGTCAGAGCCCAGAACTGGCTTGCCTGCTAAGCAATGGGTAATGTCTACATTGGCTAAGTAATGAAAACAAAAGGGGGGGATTTTAGTAGTTAACCCACACCTTGTTTTGAAAAAAGTAAGGAATCAGTAATTTAAGGTAACTCATGCGTTACATACATGCACACAACACTGAACCCACTGGAAATGTGGTTAATTTACTACAGAGCTGATTTGGGTAACAGTTTGATATACTATTATGTTTGAAGTAAATGAATGTTATAATGTGTATGGAACAAGCTGTAGTACAAGTGTAAATGTTATTTAACTCCATGGGAAAGTTAATGAGAAAAAGTTGAAATTAACTTTTTAAATAAACTGAAACAAATTTCAAACCTTCCTGAAACTAGGAACACATATCAAACAAAACAGCAACAATTTTTAACCTTTGGAGATGGCAGAGAGCATGTCTTGTTCACACTAGAAGAATTTCTGTTGAGCAGGGTTCCAGTAATGTAATGACGCTAGTAGCTACATATGAAAACAAGTTCCTGGCATCATATTTTTTCCATGGCATCATTCCCATATGCTGGTGGTGACACAGAACACAATTAGAGTCATAATAAACAATCACATCCACTGTCAAACACTGTCATATCCAGCATGCTTACTGTAAACTGACTTGCTGTGTGGGGTTGCAATTGACAGTGACACTCTAATTGTTAAAGTACTGCCTATGGACCATGTAATGTTAACAGCTACTATTTTCACATTTTTTGTGGTCCATTTCAAATAATAAAAATATGCTTCTTTAGTGAGAAGTTCGTGGCAAGACCTTAAAACCAACCTTGACTCACGATTGAAAATGAAGTATATCTACTGGTAGTTTTTCCTAGACTTACAGGTAAATACATTGTGTTCTCATTATACATTGTTTGTGCTCTCATTATACATTGTTTAGCCAAGAAAAATTGTTTTTCTTTATTTTAAAGAAAAACTGAATTAACACTAAGAGGATATATAGTTAATGGAAAACATTTGCTGAAAGTGCTTTTAATTTGATAGGGGAATTCTCTCCAACTACATTAAAAATAGCTCTTTAACGCACGCACGCGCGCACGCACACACACACACACACACACACACACACAGGTGAGTCACGAACCACCTATAAACTTGAATACTAACAGTTTATAAACCACCTATATGGACAACCACAATTTTAACTGCTTGTGCCAAACTTATAGCTGCCAGCGGATGCATGCAATAAGGCTGAAATCCACTTCGCGTTCGTCCTCCTAGATCAAAGTGCTGAGTATTTGCATGGGGATCAAACGGAGCAGGGAAAGCGAGAGGGCACAATAGTGATTCGGGGGAAGGATTAAAACAGCCATTAATTAAATATATTCTTCCGCGAACTGCGCCTGCATTTTAAAGATGGCGATGCGAACATTAATACATTACCACGGTTTGTCACTCTATCCATCAATGATTCTCTTTGAGGATTATTGTTGGGGACGCCTCCGGGACGCGGCGTGCACTTGAAACACAACACATTTGGCAGGGAGTCTCACTGTATGAATGTTTGAATCCCAGGTGTAGAATGACGAGCAGAGGCAAACAGAGATTGAAATGAACAATAACTTGTGACTATCAAAATCTTCACTCTTGACATTAATCTCAAGTCTATTAAAATCCTCAAATCTCAAAAAGTCGGCCATGGACAGAGGTGTTAAGCTATTGCACGAGTTAGCAAACAACAACAATAACACCAGGCAGTCAGAAAGTTGAACATGAATTCCACAATTTATTATCCTCCAAAACACCAGAACCAGGGTTTTTATAAAAGGCACTTAATTTCCCTTGACCTTCAGTACTCAAGCTTTAATGAACGCACCTAAACAAAGTCCATCTGGTAAGAGCCAAAGTAAACTTAAATTAAATATATTTACAATAAATAGAACATTTATACACATTTATACAGTTAATCATGCCACTTTCAGGAAGGAGAATATCTCCTTAAACATCTCCCATGCAAATTTGTCTCTTCTTTGCAATATTGGGCATGTCTACTGCACAGAACACAATGTAACAGAAACCTGTGGATAACAATACTGGACATTTCCCTTTATGCACTGAATACTGTTTATGGATAGTTTCTCATACTGACCCCTTTGCTGTGTCCCCTGGCAGCAACAGATTAGTAATTGACAGTTCAATTCAACCACTCAATCTTCTCACCATTACAAAGTCTTTTTAGCAGCTCCTTACACAGGGCATAGGGTTGTGTGGATATGTTAGTGTTGGCGCATTCGCGTGTCTGTGTGTGCATGTGGCCATGTGTGCGTGCGTGTGCGTGTGCGTGCACTTGCGTGAGTGCCTGGGTGTGTACATACGTGCGTGCTCGTTCCCTCTCAGACGTGCGTGGGGCTGTCTGAGTGAGGGTCTGTCTTGGCCATGTGAAGCACCACGGCGGGGGACTTGTAATGACAGTGTGTGCTGCCACAGCTGACACCACTGCAGGGCTTCCTGCTGTTAGTCCTGTCCGCTAGCTTTCTGCTGCACAGGCCCTGCCAGGTCTGCAGGGTCTTGGAGCTCCACACCCACACTCCACTGGTAATGCCCACCACCAGAGACATGAAGATCTTCAGCATGAACACCGCCACGGTAGGCACCGACGTCTCCAGCGAGCAGTCCTCGTTCCTGCGGCCGGGGAAGGACACGCACTTCCCCTCCAGCCCCCGGAACTTCCAGTAGTCCATGTTGAGCCTCTCGTAGAAGTAGCAGACGATGACGCAGGTGGCGGGCACCGTGTAGAGGATGGAGTAGATGCCGATTTTCACCATGAGCTTCTCCAGCTTCTCTGTGTTGGTGCCCTCCGTCTTCATCACTTTACGGATGTGGAAGAGTGCCACGAAGCCCGTGAGGATGAAGGAGGTGCCAATGACCAGGTAGCAGGAGAGAGGGATGAGGACGAAGCCGGTGAGTGCCCCCGCGTCCATACTGCCGACATAGCACAGCCCCGTCAGCTCGTCCCCGGCCACCTTCCTCATGGTGAGGATGACGATGGTCTTCAGAGCGGGGATGCCCCAAGCTGCCATGTGAAAGTAGTTACTGTGGGCTTCGATGGCCTCGTGGCCCCACTTCTTCCCTGCGGCTAGGAACCAGGTCAGCGTCAGGATGACCCACCAGATAGAGGATGCCATACCAAAGTAATAGAGAATGAGGAAGACGATGGTGCAGCCTGTTGACTCCAGCCCTTCCTGGATGATGTACAGCTCGCCATTCTCCCAGTCGCAGGCAATGTTCTCCGCCCCAGCCACCGAGCGAATAATGAAGGCCACAGAGTAGACGTTGTAGCACATGGAGAGGAAGATGATGGGCCTCTCGGGGTACTGGAAGCGGTGCGGGTCCAGGAGGAAGGTCAGGACGGTGAAGGCGGTGGAGACGAAGCACAGCGTGGACCAAACTGTCATCCAAATGAAGGCAAAGTCCTTGTCCCGTCTGGACCAGAACACATCCACGGCGGAGGAGCAGCGTGGCGCGCATGACTGGCTCTTCTCTACATACTGAAATTTCTCTGGGTTCTCACAGGACCCCGGGCCGCCTGTTGAGCGCCCGCTGCCACTGCCCGGCTGTCTGGGGCGAGGAGGCACCGGAAGCATGCCTTCTCCTTTCTTGGTCTCCGTCCTGGTGTCATTCTCTGGGGCCTCCATACACAGAGCATTGGGGTCATTTCTGGTTGGCAGCTTGGAACAGTCAAGTGAGTCAGGCCAGGCATAGTTGAACTTCTCCATTATGGGAGAGCATTTCTGCCTGGCCTGCTCACACATGGGTCTACAGGCGGGGATGGAGGTGGACACTTTGTCTGTGCACATGGGGGCATAGAGGGAGCAGAGGAAGAAACGGAGGTGCACATCACAGCCGTACTCCACCAGCGGGGCAAACTCGTTAAGTTTGATTGCAGCCTCCTTTTGGTTGTCGTGGTCCATGAAATTGGGCATCCTAGTCAAGTTGTAGCCGATCCCCTGGCACATGGGTATAACGATGGGTTCACACTTCGCTGGTCTGCCTCGCTCCAGATCATAGGATCCTATCTCAAAGCTGGAGCCAGAAATTACCAGCAGACACCATAGGAAAATTACCATCTTCAATGGACAACCACCCATGCTCATTTTCAGTCATATGTCAAAAACAGAGCTTTGTCTTCTTAAGCAAAGTCCATACAAAAACTCAAAATAAGGATCGGGTAGATGAAATAGATCCACACTAGTTCCCCATATTGTGAAGAAAGGTCCAAGTTAGTGTTATCGTTCCGTTACAAAAGCATTTCCAGAAGCACCGCTCAAAGAAAACCTCAGAGTTGAACCACCGAGATCATTAAGAACCTTAAAAACGAGCCCAACAATCGGAATAAACGTCCCTAATTTAAATTTGAGCCTGAAACTTCGAACGACAGCGGAGGGAAAATGATCAAAATAAACCACGAGTTACCGACAGCGGCAATTTTAAGCATAGTCCTCAAAATCGACTGCGTAAAAGCCTAAAATACAAACCGATTTCAAGCAGCTGTTTATAGTATCGGTAGATATAAGGTCTGTGTCTTCGTCTGCTCTTCATCCAGCGCTTTCAAACGCGACACTGAACTTTCTGTGCTGCTTAGCGGGGACTTCAGTGAGGCGGGGACGCGCATAGTGACGCTCACATTTCGCCTGGCGCGCAAGCACGCACCACAGAAGGAAAACTATCATACATTTTTGGAGGTTGGTCAAATACCTTACATATCTATTTTTAAGTTGGTTACAGAGTCGTGATAGAATTTCTAACGCTGCATTTTTAATCAGATATTGAGTTGTTTATGTTGACCCGCAATGCACGTAATTCCTACCACAGCGTGACTCCTGATTACGTAAATAATAGTACCAGTGACTCATTGGCATAGATATTTCAAAATAACTTGCATCGCAGTTGTCATTGGGCATTATTTAAAGCATAAAAATCGGTGGTTGGAAAGTTAAATTATTTCTGTTTGATTCATATTTGTGCCAGCAAAAGGGATACCTCTCATGCCAATTTACATTACTACTATTATCACTAGAAATACAAACCACCACAAGGAAAAAAGTAGCCTATAACATGCATCCCATGAATGCTAAAGTGATTGTGCCTAGGAGAAGACTATTGTTTCCATCTAGTGGTTGAATGAAAGAGCCAACAACTTCACTCCACAACTGTTCCAGTGACTATTTTATCTTCTCTCAAACGGGTGGAACTTCAGGATTTGGGCCTCTAGCCCTGCAGTGCTGAGTTGGCTGTCAGCTGCATACCACCCCCATTAGTCCTTCACATTCTGTCTAGTAAAGGAAATTTTAAACTAGCCTGGTCATACAATTAATTGCAGTTTATGGTAAAATGTACACCCCAGATTACGATCATATTATATGTTTGTCAGAAATAAGCATGAAGCTGTGGCCTTCTAGCACTAACGCACATAACTGCATAATTTCACAAGGGTGTTGCATTCTCAACCACCGTTTTTTGATTAACGTTAAATAAAGAGTTAACGTTTACATATCCTTTGAGGTGTTAAAAATACTGTAGCTTTCATACCACACTTTGTGTTATCAGTCTGTGAATTTGCCACTAACTAAAGAAAGTAAATCTCATTTTCTTATGCTTTCTTGAAGACAAATTGCAGTCGATGAAGGCAGTATTCTGCTGTATCAGATCTGGCAGTAGGTAAAAACCCTCTTTCGCCTCACTTTCAACTTCAAATTAAGCCTGATCGAGCGAGGGAGGAAATACATTCCAGACCCTGAGATGATATCTTATTCTACGTCAGCATAGAGCCTTTTGGTGAATCAAATAAAACACTTTTGACTGAAGTCACATTACTGCTTAGCAGCCTCTTCACTTAAACGTTTTAAGTTCACACTTCAAAGACTAGGGGCCCATTGCAGAGAGCCTAGGAAGCCTGAATGTGGCCTTAGAAGGCTACAGATTATTATCAAAAAGATACCTCTCTCTTCAAGGTTAGAAGCACATATCAGGAAGCATTAATGTCCAACTGAGATGCCCAAATCCATATTCCACAGCTCATCAGAATTAATGGAAATATATTAGAGACGCAGTCTTATTTACTGACCCTAGGTCTGTGTTTCATAATGTTAACAGCAACATAGACAACAGATTTTCACAGTATTTTTACAGTAGTTTTCACAGTTTTATTCCTGTTTACGTTTAATTGGCTTGAAAAGATCCTATTTGTATAACTTATACTAGTCTCATATTATCTCATATTATTATTATTGTCACCATAATGCCTGCTATGAATAAATACCATAAAGAGTTATGTCTACTTGGAAAGGTGGGATTTCACAAAAGAAGGTGGGCAAAATGACACTAGGTAGGTTTAAATGACACTAGGTAGGTTTACTCTCCACTACATCCCTTAGCCACATACATAAGGTTTTCTGTGGTAGGTTAACGGAGGCACAGTACCATTGATTAGTTTAGTATATGCAAGGTCTGACCACAACACCGCTCAGTGTCATGGGTTGTACAACAGCACGCCATTGTGCTTTCTTTGTTTTCTTTCAGTTAATTGTGTTATTTCTTTTTGACCTAAAGAAAGAATGGTGAAAGAGTAGTAATATGTGCAGTCAGAATATTTTGACTTGACCAGAATATTTTGACTTGACCATTCATTGGCCCACAAATGATTTGTTTTTAGAAGGTCGTTGCTGTTTACTTTGCCATTTGGTAGAGGAAATGGTAGAGGAATACATTCTTTATTTCTCTCCCATATTGCTGCATGTCAAGTCTTTGTATGTCTTTGTAATAACTAGCCTCCACAAAGTGCCCCCCATCTTTTATTTCACGCATTCATCAGGCGATCCGGTGGAGTGTGGTCCTTGTAATTACTACCTCTTACTTATTGGTTATCATATATCAGGCACATAGCTATAAACATCCCGTGGAGAACAATGGGAAAGCCTTGCCACAGCCCAGCATGACATTACTATCCCAGAGACACTGGCTGTCTGAGATTGTTATGGGTGTAATAAGAGACACCTCACACTTAAAGCAATACATCTGGACCAGCATACTCCCTTTGACAGGGAGTATAAAAGCCAATTGTTGAGGCTTGGATTGTGTAATAATCTCTTAGTTTATTCAGTGTAATAATTAGGTACTCTTGTACCCCTAACTCACACATTGTAACCATAATTAAGAGACAAAGGTGAAGGTATTGGGTGAGGTAAACTGGGGTTAAAGTAGAGAATTCTTATTTTATCATTCACTTGCTCAGAATCAACTTAAAGGGATAGTTCAGCTTTTTTTAATGTTTCTACGTTAAGTTTGAAGGAAAGGGTTAACTTAACGGTTAGCAGTTATCTTAGGTCAATTTCTGGAAGTCTATGGGATCAGGTCTAACCGCTAACTGCTAAATATAAGTTAACCCATTCCTTCATGCAGCGACATAAAAATGGCATCCATGAGTTTGTGTGACTCTAGGTAAGTAGGAAAAATGGCCGAAGTCCCAAAAAACTATCCCTTTAAATATTAAAAAAAAAAAGTTTGTTCTAAAGCCATGATTTTGATTTGTCTAGTTTAGTCAGTACAGAATGACTAGTGTCTCAGTTATAAATTGTATAAATTGTTACACAGCCGTATGCACTGTTATTGTGTGATTATACAGAATGAATGGGAACAATTCTGTCATCACATCTGTGTTCCCCATCCTTCAGTGTTTTGGAGAGAGATAATGTCCTTTACAGCCTATGGTGGCAGGTAGAAAGAATGACGTTGCTGTCGGTTGAATGTATCGCATCTCCTAAATGTCAGTATTTCAGAAAACGAGTCCCTGTAAAATTCGGCTCAAACAACTACCGTAAATTGTTGATACAAGATGTTCACACAACAAAACTGATGAGCAAAGCAGTAAGATTCAATCACCATAAAGCTGTCTATACATTCTTACACAGATAAGGAGTCCAAAAAGCCTCTTTCTCTGAGGCTCTCTCATAACACTCCTGTCATAACTATAAGAGTTGCCTAAATTCAGATTTTTTTGCTAGGACAGCATCTTAATTAGATCAGAGTATCACTTAAAAATATTGTAGCATTTACCCCACATTACTACAACAGAGAGAAGAAGAGCAAACACTCCTATTGAGATAACATAGCTGCTAAATCGTAGCCCTAAGGGGACTTAGTGTCCACATAGAGTCCCTGCAAAAATGCACAGAAGGTGACGTGCCAACGGGGGAAAAATATTTTTGAGAAATTCTCAAAAATAAACGGGAACTCTCAGTTCACGTAAGACGGCTTTATCTAGAGGATCAACAATCATGTCAAAATATACTGTACGTACAGTATCAGATACTGTTGAAAAAAAAAAAAATAGATCCAATTTAAGCTTTCAGCAAACACAGATTGTAATCCACAACCCCGGACCCTCATCTTTCCCTTAGCCATGTCCAAAGTTAAATGAACAATATGTGTGTGTGTGTGTGTGTGTGTGTGTGTGTGTTTGTGTGTGTGTGCGCGCACATGTGCATTCACATAGGAGGGCTGACGCTGAATAGCTCAATTTGCAACAGTTAACCTTTTCCCCTTTGTTTTTGAAAGCTGAAATTTCTGGGCACACTCACGTCCAACTCTCAGACGTCCTTGGGGAGCAATGCAGTTGAAAGCAATACTACTGTGTGGTCATACAGCTGTAGTGGGGAGGGGTGGGGGTGTTTTGAATGGCTGGGGTTTTGCACAGAGGGAAAGTGGGGTCAGAGGATTTAGGAGAGTTTAAAGATAACTCTTTTAATGGAGGGCAGGCTAAAAAAAATGATGTTTGACTGTTTATTACACCCTTGAATTATTCACATTTCTGTGGGCGGATAGGAGAAAAAAAACAATGCCTGTTTGCCAAGCTTGTATAACTGGAGAAGATGTTATATTCTGCTTTCCCAGAATACGAATTCTCAGCAGGCGTCCTGCATTGGTGAGTGCTGGGGTTTATTGTATTTCACTATGGGTCTGAGTGCAGCTAGTGAGTGACTTTAGACTCTAGGCCAGGCCAGCCTGGAAGGACTAAAATTGGACTGGAGGGAATGGAGCCAACAAGGTTAAAGGAACAAGTAACATATCTGACTTGAAATAACGCTAGCAGTTGCCACTTCTCCTTTCAAGATCTGTCAATCAGCTTCAGATATTGTACTCGCTGGATGAAAAAGCAACAAGGGAATTCTATTCAAATTTCCAGTACGCTCAGTAAATTCTCTTTGCTTCCTTGGCTTTTGAGCTCTAAATGACAGAAAGAGATAATTCACTATGACCTTTAACTAGGATATTCATTTTTCAAACCCTCTGAAACACTGAAAACACGGAAACGCTTAAACTATGATTATTATTATTGTTATTGTCATTATTATAGAACCAGCTCTTTAGTTGAAACAGTCTACAAAATGTTGAGGTGTCGGACAACGCCAGTGTGTCCTGACAGGTCCGCCCCCTTTGCGTAATGATCTAAGAGAAGAAGGGGGCAAGATAGTTGATACCGTTTGGCGAACTAGTACGCTACTCTCAGAAACCATCCATGTAGCGGGGGTTCAAATCCCAGTTTATGCCAGGCACTCACATTTCTCTCTCCTGGCTTCTCTGTGTCCTTACCCTCTTCCCTTATTTTTCCTATCGGAAAAACCAATAAAATACTGAAGGAGGGTGGATTGCTCACCCCTCTTTTGAAAAAAATGAAGGGAGAGGATTACTCCTCACAGCTGTGCAGTACTGAGGCCATATCTAAGGAGCCGCCACTGGAGAGGTCTGCCCTGTAGCAGTCTCACACTAGCCTCTAAATCACTCACATGTCAAGGCTGTGAATAGCAGGCCAATAAGCTCAATTAACACCAAAATACTCTGAATCTGTGCCCTTCTGCCACCCGTCACCACCTCCTGGGATAGGCCTCTCAGATCTCAGTACATAAGAAGACACCGACAGCACAGCTCACCGTGGCTCCCTCCCCAGCCGTGGTCTCTCTCTCTCTCTGTCTCTCTCTCTCTCTCTCTCTGTCACAGAGGCAGCCCCTATCAAGCTGCAGTCACATAGAAACACACACACACAAGCACAGCCAGCCTATTTATACACCACATCCTGGCAACTCACTCGGGAAAAACAAGGCTACAGTCCTATCAGTGCATCCAATGTTGTCTGCCTCTCACTGTTCTGTCCCTGTCTGATGTCTGAGGGGACAGAGACATAAGATAGCTGCTTAGGATAGCTGAAAGATGGCTGCTTTAGATAGTTGGAGATAGCAAAACAACTTGATTATGCATTTGGCAGTAGACAGCAGTTGTTGATATGCCAGACATTGCATTCCCTACTACTTACATTCCTACATGTGTAATTGTCTGTAGGATTGTGTTATCAAATTGTCATCTGCGTCAGTTTGATAAGTACACTGCAGTAGAGCGACTGTATGATTTAGTAATATGTTCCATTGTATTACATAAGCATAAAAGAGAACTATATATTCCTTTTTCTCTGAATCTATCTGTGGGGTAGTCCTATGTACAGGCTAAAAAATCATAATCTATTTATATTTCAACAAACGTAAACTAATTTAAAGTGCGTAGATATTTTAGAGGGAGACCAGAGTTAGGCCATGTGTTTGACCAGTTCAATTACATGCTGTCGGCCAAGTTCCAGCTGGAGGGAGAGAGAGAGAGAGAGAGAGAGCAAGTGGTAAATGCAGAGGGACGAAGAGTATGTGAGTGACAGAGTGCATGCCAAAGAGAGAGTGAGAACACATGACCAGACAGGGCAAGAGAGAGAGAGAGAGAGAGAGAGCGAGAGCGCAATTTGGTCTCTGCCACGATGATGATGAGGCACAAATACCTCTTGCCATTTGCCATGTGTTTTCATGTGTTTGACCATTTCAATTACATGCTGTCAGCTGGAGAGAGAGAGAGAGAGAGAGACTGAGAGAGAATGTGTGTGAAAGATAGAGTGCATGCCAGAGAGAGTGAGTGACAACACATGTTGGACACAAGAGAGCGAGAAAGAGAGAACACATGCTGGGCCGAGAGAGACTGACAGAAAGAAAAGAGAAAGAAAGAGTAGAGGGCAAGATCGCATGTGGACAGAAAGTGGGCAGTGCTGAAGCAGAAGAGATGGGGCTGAGGGAGCGGCTAGACGACAAGCATGGGGATATCAACTATCTTTGACCCCCCTCGCCTCCTCCAGACCCCCCTGACTATTCCCCCCCTAAGGCTTACCAGTGGCAAGTCTGACGGGCCAAACAAGTCCTATTTATAACCTGTGGATGGATGAGGGAATCAGGTGGACTCTCCTCTGGAACAGCTCAAGGGTGTGTATGTATGTGTGTGTGTGTGTGTGTGTGTGTGTGTGTGCATGTGTGTGTGTGTGCGTATGTGTGTGTGCATATGTGCGTATGTGTATGTGTGTGTGTATGTGTGTGTTTTTGGGTATGTGCATTTGCCTTCATGGACATGAATGAGAATGTGTGAGAATTGAGTCACAAGACTTACTGATCTGCTGTGCTAATTTGTTGCTGCTAGACTAGATATCTGTCAAGTCCACACAGTATGCTTGTGAGAAGACAGGGCAACTGTGACGTCTTACCCAGAACCAACCAGGCTCCAGTAACAGTACTTTTCTGTCATTTGTTATTCCTTTTTATATCTTATATATCTATTTATTTTATTTTATTTTACTTATTACATATTTTTTCCCCGTCTTTAAGTCTGTTAATAATTTGTCAAATAGTCCAGTGAAAAAAGAGCAAAAAGAGGAGAGAGAAGTGTGTCAAACCTAGCCGTAGCACAAGATGGACGGTGTCCAGACCAGCAAGTCCAGCCAACGAACAGGCCATCCCCTTTCTGTGACCAAATCCTACTACGCATCAACTTAATTATTGAAACCTCTTCTTTTTAATTGATCAAACTATTTCTCCCAAGCAGTTCCTCTCCTCCATTCACTTTGGTTTCTGTAATCGACAGCAGTGTGCGCCACGAGGCAACGGTTGTTGAGGTGTAAGGCTAAACCCGCGCTAACACTAGACAACTAATAGGCTCATCCATCATGGAGGAAATGAGACAGGCTCCGCTGCTCTCTTCTCTCCGCTCTGTGTGAGCCAGCCTCCCTTAGCCAAGTCCTGTGCCCAGACACACGCACACACTTAAAGCTAAATTATTGGGAAGTTCTCTACCAGGGTATCCTTTCTTTATTATTCCAAGTGAACAAGGGGGCCCTTCATAGTCAATGTAATTTATCCAGTGTCTCATTTCGGAATAAAAAGCCCCAAAATGAAGCAAGAGGAGCGAGAAGGTCGGTGTGGTTTGAAACCTCCAAACCTCAGGCCTCCCCAAGCGCCCTAAACACGGAACCATGGCTAGAGGGTCATGAGAAGGCCTATTCATTTCTGGGTCTGCTTTGACATGGGTGAAAACACACATCCATCAGTAGGACCATTTAGAAAACCTTGCATTCTTACAGATTGTTCCCTCCTCTGTATTTTGTTGGCTGTGATTTTCAGAACATCTCACATGCGTAACTTAAAGTGGTGATTGCTGGGTATGAGATCAACACGGGGTTTTAGGATCTGATTTTCTGTATGGGGCATCAATGAGCAGGGCATAAAATAGACAGCATACATTCAGGATGGCATCATGAAGATATTTCATATTTAATTTCCTTTGATTCAAATGAGGACACTTGAATTTTAATGGGGCGCCAGAACTTGTGATGTCTAAGGGCCGGGGCATCATAAACGTTAATGTTGACAACCAGCCTCACAACACACATAAACAGCCCTGAGCTTGTTTAACTAAATATAAAATGTATACAACTGAACGTCTTCACTTAAGTTTTGTTTGGCGATTGGCTGATCAGGTTGCTTGTACATACTGCTCGTGCATGCATCCACACGGCACACACAGACAGACAGTCAGACAGTCAGACAGACGGACAGACAGACAGACAGGTAAACACACAAACACAGACATGCGTCTTGATAATAAAAAAGACCCTTTTGATTTAATCCCAAGTGCTATATCCAGAAGTCTGTATGTTTTCCTTAAAGCAGGAAAATCATAAAAAGCCCAGGTTCCTAAATTACTGTCATTCAAAGGGTTCCTTTCTCTCTCTCTCTCTCCCTCTCTCCCTCCACCTCCACTCTCGCCAGCCCTGCAGACTCCGAGTCCTTCCTGCTTCCACCGGCAGCAATGGGGGCTTTCTCTTGTTTCCTGGTGCTGGCGCTGCTGGATAAACACACAACCAACCCCCTCATATAAAGGCTCAATTCTTCTCCATCATGTTTAAATATGGATACAAAGAGAAACTTGTATGATAATTTTTGGCATATGGTGGCAGTGGCCAGAGGGTGGGGTGGGGGCGTGAGGAGGTGGTGGGTTAGGGTCTGCAAGCCAGACAGGGTTCTGCCTTGTTCAGATACATGTCTAAGATTTCGAGGTAGTTTTTTTGTGTTTTACACAAAACCAGACCCATGCCATCTGACAGAGTGAGTGAGTGAGTGAGCGAGTGAGTGCGCGAACAGCGGTTTGTGTTTGAACATGCCTGAAAATGCGAGGCTTAACAAACTGTTGATTCCTGGAGCCGTGCGCTGATATGATAAGTGTTGGCAGGGTATGCCATGGCATATAGCGGCACTGTTATGGTGTTTGGGTGGCATGTGGAAACGCGGACAAGCAGAACTTCAAACAAAGCGTTATTTGCAAAAACTGAAATGGAGGGGATCTCTCCTCCTCGCTGATGGCGGGCTGTCTATTCGCAACTATCTTTCATCTTTGATTCCGTGATGGAGTAATGGAAATGGAGACAGAACCTGGCTCCTGGGCTGGAACATGCCAGAGATGACACAGATACTCTGGTGAATATCTGATGGCCTGCTGATAGCCTCTATATCACCTTACTGCCCCGGTGCCAGCAGTACCGCAGGGCAAGTAGAGGCCCCTGAGGAGAATGATATTACTCTCCATGGATGCCTCCAAGACTGCCACAGCCTCCCTCAATACAATAAGGGAATTGCAGGCTTGGAAATACCCTATGAGATTTCTTAAAAAAGAAGGAAGAATTCTTCAGACCAAACTTTTAAAAATGTCTCATAACTCAAAAATTATTTTGCAGGCTATCACTCTAGTTAAAGATGTGATTTCGGTGATATATCAGTATTTTTTAAACCTTTCGTTTTGATCCCAGATGGTTAAAGTATAGTTCTTACATATACAATCTATGAACCTAATCCCAGTTTTACCTCATTCTGCAATGGAATCTCTAGTTTACAACCGCAAATTTTCAGTTGGTTTCAGGTTTTGGTTCAGTCACCATTTAGTCATCACTTTCCTTGAGCTGTCGGCTTGTGCGCCTGTGACTTGATTGACAGCCTTCATCTGAATGCTCATTGGTGCATTGGAGTTGCAGGATGGGCCCAGGTCAGTCGGTAGTCTTCACACACCCACAAGCACTGACACACGCTGACTGCAACAAGTACGAGACCCACTACACTGCTCCATGGCACTATTTTACTACCAGAGGCTGAAATTATACAAGAATAGATAGATGACATAGCCAGTAGTTGGATCTATGGATCTATTTTGATTTCACCATGACTCCCCTTTTGGTTTTGACCTAGTTCTGAACACTGTTCATACTGTAAAAACACCCAAGAACGTCATACCTCCAGAAGCCTATATACAGTATGTAGCTCATAATGTGCAGGATGGCAGGAAAGACAAAAATGCATGAGACCTTGACACCAGTTCCTGACAAGGACTTCTGGATGTGCATACATTAGTACTTTTGTGACTAAAATCCATTGTTGAGGGAATCCAAGGTAGAGTAAAGGCACAGAGCAGATAGGAGCTGGCACCAGGACGCTGGTGACAGGGCGGTGATAAAACGGGATCAGTGTGGACCGGAGTTCGACTGAGTTCAGCTGAGGCGGGTTGTGGCCGGGGGGGTTGCGGGGCGTCAGGGCCAACTAAGGACAACCAGGCGCCATTGCTAAGGAGGTGAAAACGATGAGAGGTGAATTTTCTTGGGATGATAAAATGAAAATACTGCATAACAGCAGTGTAATGTAATACAAGAAGATGGCGGTTCAAATAAAAGCCATTCTTTTCTCTATGATAACACCTTTGTCTTTGTTTTATTCACTGCAGGAATAGTCTGTTGACACACTACAATTTATAGAATTTGGATGCTAGTGAAACTCTCTGTTCATAGAGCTGTATATCTTAGCACAGTATTAGCTGGCTTGTTTTTGCGCCAATGTGAAGGATACCTATGATGATTGGCAGTCTAGAGTAGAGGTAATAAGCAGTTCATTCTTCTAGCATTTGGACCATAAAGCACACATTCACAGGCAGCCAACGGACAAGGGGTATTTTGGTTTGCTGAGGAGGACATATAAAAACCTGTTTCTTTTGTATTTGTCCCAAAAGCCCATTAGATATTTTAATCCATTCGCACCTTATCCCTGTCCCTCAAAATTAGAACCCCAAGGTTCTGGAAAGACAACACACCGAGTTTATATTTGGCTGAGTCTTTTCCATTTTGACTTATTCCAATGTGAATGTTTGTATTTTTGTGGAATAGTAAAACCTCCACATCAAATGGCTTGAAATTGCTCACACCCATTCCAAGGGGAACTATTGACAACCGTAGCTACACTGGGATCCCTATGCTAGACTACCACCCAGATATGTCTACAGAAAACCTTTATTCAACAGAACATGCTTTCCAACACATTTGCCAACTTTAGACTGTTGATTTTTGCGCAGTGACTTTTTTTCTGCTACAACTTGTTATCTGCCAGTGACCTTGCGTACATCAATCTTTCATGCTTGTGGAACAAATAACACCCGTCGAGACTCGACTCCAAAGCCTCCCTACGCATATTCATCAAAGGGGAGGAAACCGCATGTGCACTGACACAGAATGGCTATACTGTAGGCCTTTCCTCTAAACATATCCATCGCAAGCAGCGGGAATCAAAAGGTACCTTTATTTGGAGTGGCTTGGCTGTAGAGTGACCCTTTGTAGTATTGTGAATTCATTTGGATTCGTTCAATCTGGTTGCAATTATATTACTGCCATGCAGAGAAAGGGGGCTTTTTAGGTCCCGTGTGCAGTGGGGATGGTGATGGTAGTGCGTGTGTGTGTGTGTGTGTGTGCGTGTGTGCGTGTGTGTGTGTGTGTGCGTGTGTGTGTGTCTGCTGTCTCTGTGTGTGCAGCGGGTCAAGCATGCGACTGTGCACCTCATGCCCTCATCAAGTGTTGAGGCGAGGGGGGGGGGATTAGTGGGAAGAGGGAGAGCGCTGTGAGATAAAGTACCCCCATGCCCTACTGTACTCCAGGAAACCGATCTTAGAGATAACTGAGATGTAAAACGCTGATGTTTCAGGTTTCGTGCTGGCAACCCTGGCTCATACTGTAACATCCCCTTTTCTACCTTAGACATGAAAGAAGAGCCTTGAATGAGTATGACATGTGGAAGAGTAATAGAGATATGGTCAGTGAGAAAGACAGGAACTAACAGACAAGGGTTTCAGTGTTTCAGTTTGGCTTTCAGGAATTTCACATTGGCTGTCGGGTCAGAGGGTTGTACTGTATGTAAAAATGATTCCCTAACCAGATCCTTACCATCCAAACCATGTTTCTACATTTGCTGTGCCAATGAAATCACAGGAGGTCTTGATAGTTCCCAATACTTCCTGTTACAATGTTCTCTGGAAACATACACAGTTCCAGCAAGTAGTCAGATTTTTGGCTAATATTGTTTGCATCGAATTTGATTCCAGGAAGAATAAACTAGATCGCTGTAGCCACAAGAGTTCCTCCCTTTCAATGCCACAGTTTTTATAGATATATACTGATAGGAAATTAAATGGGAATACCACCACATTTCAGGTTTAAAGGAGCACGCCAACATTTTGGGAAATACACTTACTTGCTGTCTTACCCAGAGTCAGTCGAGGAGATTGATATCAATTTCATCTCTGCGCTTCCAATACAAAGATAGCTCCGGGGACATGCTAACCTAGCTCAGCATAAAGACTGGATGCTGGTGGGTAAACGGGCCCTGCTCCATCAAAAGTGAAGAAATGCATCTTCCAACAACACCAAAGCTGTCTTAATTACATGTTGTGTCTAGTATATTTAACATGTATAGAAATAAAAGTGTAAAAACGAGACGTTGTTGTTTTAGAAGCACTTAGGTCTGGACCTATTTCTAGAACTTGATCCCAGGCGCGTGAAATCACTACGCCCACTGGGCCCTCTCGGTTCTTGACTGCCTGTGTACCTATTTGCGCGGATCAGGTGCCTAAAGGTGCTAAAAACAAAAATAATAACATTAAATAAAAAATATATATTTTAAATTGCAGACCAATTTTCAAGCAATTTCAAGTTCTTTATTAGTTTAGATTTATTCTTAAAAAGTCAGGAGATCTAACTGTTGGTGCAAGCGAGTGCACTGAGCGAAAAGCTCGCTGGGTAATTGCAATGTATGGAGAGGCCTGTGCGTCATTCGGGCCTACAGAGAGTACAGTATGGAGACTTGGATGGAAAAGACACCCCTGATGAACTGAAGGAGCTATTTGTTGTTGTCAATAGCATTCCTATATCAAGTGCTGAGTGTGAGCGTAGACTTTCTCAAATTAACTTGATTTGCACCCTAAACCGTGCCTCTCTGCAAACATCCACCATACCATATTTACTCTTTCTGAATCTTGCTGGACCCCCACTGGCCAAATTCAATCCAGTCCCTGATCATGGGTGGACATAGACCTGCCACAGACATACGCAGTAAAACCCGAAACAGGAGGAGGAGGATCGGGACATGGCTGTGGTGTGGGGTGTTTTGGACAACTAGATAAGGCAACTGGTTTTATTGGGCTGCCGTGCCAATCTTTAAATAATAATGGAATTTTAGAAAGCTTTGTGAGATTCTTTATTGTGAACTATTAAGTATTATTGTCTTACTGTATATGTTAGACCTGTTGAGAAATTAATTGCTGACTCCAAGTGCTGTAACCCCCACAGTTAAGCGTGTGGTGACATTTGCGTGTGTTGTGCAGAGTAGCCTAAAATAATTTTAAATTATTGCCATAACATTTATATCATGCAAATTATTTGAAATTATAGGCCTGTAAGCCCCACATCTTGGTAAGTGGGCATTTGAGTACATTTGAGTTGTTTTCAACACCGTGTTGTGTGCGTTCAGAGCCCTCCGCTCTCATGGGCACTTCGCGGCACCTTCTGATTTACGACGCTGGGCGTAACGTCAAACGCTGTTTACAGCCGAGCAGCGTAGGAGGAGAGCGGACAGGAAGAGGAGAGAGGGGGCGGCGATGATGGAGATAGACGGAGAATGGAGAGAGAGAGAGGGGGGTGAAGGAGGGAGGGAGGTAAGGAAAGCTTTAGCCGGATGAGTCACAGGTTTCTGCGTGGCTCCCTCCCTCACCGCTGCTAGGTGGTAAATAAAACCTCCCCGTCGAGGTACACAGGAGATGTCTGCCTCCCGTCTCCATGGAGACCAGCCCTCGCCGTTGGCGGCTCCTTTTGTTCAGACACGTGTGCGCCACATGCGCGAACACACGCACACACACACACGCACGCATTTATCACTTTCATACACACGATGCCTGAGAAAAGTCTCAAGATAGTCCGAGATATAAATCCTACATTTCTTTCTGCCCTCAGCGCTGCACTGTTGTTACAACGGTGTTTTAAATGGAATAAACATACATCTGTTTTTTTACTGTACAGAATTAATCTTTAATTCAGTACATCAAGTTTTCCATACAGTACTTCAGGTAGAAAAATATAAAATAGAAATCAAGTTTTCAGACACGGTTAAACAGAACATTCACATTCCGTAATAAAATGTATTTTTTTCCTAATAAATAAATAATAAATAGACATTAATGATACAGAACTGAAATAGCTTTGCTCCTACTGGCAATTGTCAACAACATTTTTTCACTCCTGTGGGACTGGCTCACACAGTCCTTTGTATATACTGGCACCACGTTTAACAGCAGGGTTCACCATGCAGCTCAGTCTCGGCTGTGCCAGTCTGGTCTGCCATAGTACTAAAGTGAGGCTTCAAGTGTCCTTGTCTTCCAGCTCTGATCCCAATCTAAGGACCCTCCAGTTTCAGAAACATGTCCACACCTCCAGCATGGAGGTCCTTAGAGCCAGGTATTGTTTTTGTCAGTCTGAACATTCTGCTGTGCGTAAATAAGCTTGTGTCCCATTGACTTCTGCTTGTGTCATGACTGCTGCCTTAACAACGGTCATTTAGCCAGTCTTGGCCTTTCGGATGAGCTCCAGGTATGTGGAGGACTTGAGGAAGCGAGGATAGCAGTCCTTCTCCATCAGGTTGTAGATCTTGGCCTGGGCCAGATCAAAACAGGATTGGCTGGGCTGCACCATGTTCTCCCTGGTGACTGCTTTGGTCATGTGATCAAGGTTGACCTGGGAGGAGAGGAAAGATTAAATAATTTTATAATATATATTATATTGTATAATAACATATAATTATCGATATTTTAAAGCAGTACAGTACATGAGAAATCAGCATAGTGAAAGGGTGTGTTAATATAGTTTAGCCTCTTTATGCAAATACAGTTTGAAAACATTTAATCTGTTTAATCTGTTAATTTATGGCTGACATTTACCTCTCTTGGTGCATCTGTGCAGATGAACTCGTCATATACTTTCTGGGCTTTGGTAGACAGTTTTGAGGTCTTAGTCGCCCTGTAGTCTTCACAAGCCAAGTAAAAGTCTAAGTTTTCCTCACTGAACTCCGACACCAGGAAAGTTCTGAATAAACACAGTCCATCTGCACACAGGGAGAGAGAAAGCAGAACGGTAGATTAGCATCTGGCAGTTAATCCCAGCGTAGTAACACATGATCTGGAGCGAAACATTTCCATCACTATGATTTGCTGTGTAAAGGCTGTAGTGATTTACTTACTTTGACTGGACAGCAGTTTCTCAAATGACTCCTTCCATGTCAAAGGCTCGTCTACATTTAACCTGTAACAAAAAAAAAAGTCAATTTAATAAAGGTTTTATTTTAAAAATGTACTCGACTTGAATATTGACTGACATGTTTGAAATGGACGATTGTTTACAGGATTGATTTTCTTACCTGTCTTTGCCAGCTTTCTTTGAGTGCCCCATGTTGCTCTGATCTGGCTTCTGTAGCAAACTGCTAAACAGAGCTTTGAGTTCCTTTGCCCTGGAAAGATAAAGAAGAAGATGTTATAGATTATTAAGCAAGTTATATAGTTATATAGTTCTAAGGAAGCTTTTGAGCAACACTATCTACAGCTTCCCTTGAATGGAAAAAACAAAACAAAAGAAATCCTCCTGGAACTCACCTCTCTAGACAAGTGATCGGCAGTGATTCTAGTCCTCTGCACATGATAAGAGGTGAGACGTTATCCTGTTTGCTGTTGGTGTATATTTCCAAAGACTGAGACAGTTGTCTGCCAAGCATGTAGAGAGTTATGGAGCTTTGTTGCAGATGAGCTAGCTCTCAGCCGGTCTACTGGCTGTGTGGGAGAGCGACTTTTTATAAGGCAGTCCCTTCTGTGACATCACGCCTCTCAGCCAATCAAGCGAGGGCTCTGGGGGGGATGAGGATACTCCTCAGCACTCCCTCAGTTCCGATCTGCGTGTGGGACACTTACAGTTATGGGATTTCTCAGGAACTGTTGGATGTCAAAAGATTATCTAAATATGTCTGTGTCGGTCTGTGTCTGTGTGTGTGTGCGTGTGTGTGCATGTGTGAGGATGTGTGTGTGTGTATGTGTATGTGCACACGTGTGTGCATGTGTGTGTATGTGTGTGTGTGATGCATGTTATGTAAAAAAACATTAACATTTTGTACAATATTTTACTACACATACATTTTACTGTTTAACTATTTAAATTATTTTATCTTGCT
>OMKK01041900.1:0-10224 GCA_900302305.1 Polymixia japonica | reverse complement strand
GTAAAATACAACAGAGAAAAGTATACATGACATATGACGTGGACAATAACAGTAAAACATTAAAACATTAAAACATTAAAGACAACAGGGGTTAGGTCAAGGGATATACCAGGTCATAATGCACAACAACAAAAAAGGGGCGCAAAATGCAGAAGAAAAAAAAGAAAAAAGTGCAAATGTGCTTGTGTGCAAAGGTGCAAGAGCTAGTTGCTGTTAAGGATGTTAGTGGCGTTGGGGATGAAGGAAGAGTGGAAACGTTTAGTGCGCCTAACAGGTGCTCTATAGCGTCGACCAGAAGGCAGGGGATCGAACTCTATTTGGAGTGGGTGGTTTCCGCAGTCCTATGTTTATGAAAATGCGTATGCATGTCAGGCGACTTCCGCCAAATGCACTGCTGTGTTAGTGACCGACTTGTGTAGCACCTCCGACATGCACGGGGGGGCGAGGGCCCGCTCAGCGCTGCTTGCAGCTTTAATAGTAATTATTATTGCTATTATTTTCAACCAGTTTCTATTTATATATGCCCTAATTTTGATCATATTTGTACATAATGTATGTGCTTTATTCTAAACTCTTTTGGGGAAGTGCTATGCATAAGATAATAATAATAATGATAATAATCTAATTATTATTATGTAGTAGTAGAAGTAGTAGTAGAATAGAAGTAAAAGCCCTGCTAGGCCTGTTTTGCCCTGTGGTTGGTTAGTGTCTACTATGACTTGTGCCAGGGTTTCTCAACTGAGCTAGTGCTTGGTCTTATCTACGGGTCCAGAAATAGACTGCCAGTAAGGCTGAATATCATTACAATAGCACAAAACGTTTCCTAGCTTGGTCATCAAAGGTGTTTACAAAAGTAGAGCTTTTATACTTATATTAATTTTATCAGAACTGGTATCAGTTAAAATTCACTCTACTCTCTAGACCAGTGTTTCTCAATCCTGGTCCTGGGGACCCACTGCCCTGCATGTTTTAGATGTTTCCTTGCTCCAACACACCTGATTCAAATGAATGGGTCAGGCTTAGAGCTTGATGACGAGCTGATCATTTGAATTTCCCCTGGACCAGGATTGAGAAACACTGCTCTAGACCCTCAGTACTGTTAACCAAAGAAGGAAACTAACACTAATAAGGATAGACAATATAGTCCTGTCCGAATTTTTCAAACCACTTGCAAGTCAACTAATTAACACCAATGGCTAAACAACTATAATCACAGAAAAATATCTGATGAAACCAGAACATTATCAACAGTGTCAAAGCCTTAAGTCTCAGTGGAGGGCAGCACAAAACTGAGGCATTAGAGGTAATGTTATGACCAGGCCTGAAGACTGACTACACAGTCTTTGTTGATTTAGGAATTGATTAAAGACTCCATTATCCAAATCAAGCAAAAGATTATATAAGTACGAGAGGAGATGGACAGGAATGTGCTTTGAGAATATACATTCCGCTTGTTTGTGTGTGTGCGGGGTGTGCGTGCTCATTCATTAGGAGGGTGATTAATGATTAATACCCCCACCCACCCACGCACACGTACACACACATGCACGCACATAGAATATATTCTCACACAAAATTTCACAAACATCACTGTTTATTTATTTTAAAAGACGAGAGAAGTCCCAGTTCAAGTCCCAGCTCAATGTTTATGTTTGGACACCAGGGGTCAGACGTAGACAACAAATACTGTAACACATGAGCATTGAGCACAAGTTAATTGAAGTGTAGGTTATGTTTTTGATTAATGAGATTACTGTAAGTAAGTCAGAAAATATTTATTAGTATAGAACTGTTCAACCCAGTGGTTACAAAGTGCTTCACACAAACAACAACAAAAATAACAGAAAACAACAAAGTAAAGCACAAAATGCAGAGCGATACAGCAGCATCTGCGAGGGCAGTATAAAAGGCAGGAGAAATAGGTCAAGGGGTGTCAAAAGTATCAAATGAGTTAATTTCCATATACTATAACATATTCGACAGAAACCCGAGTAGATTACAACTGTTTATTCTCCTTGGAACGGAAGAGGGAAATATATTTTTGGATTCACGTGTTTCTATAGTAAGTAATAAAAAAGTACAGTAATAAAAATGTCTTGGGAGGCGTGGAAATGTCACCCGTGAACGACCCCTCTGACGTACTTCAACAACCTCTCGCGAGAACTCGTTCGTATCGCTTCTTATAAACCGGCTGCACATCCTCGTCCTTTCGTTCGTCCTCAGTGCAGGATAACGAAGCTGAGATCTCCACCCAACCTTCTCATCAAAAAAAGGACTGTCTAGTTAGTTTGGACGCAGACCGAGGGCATAGCTTCATCCTTGTTTGTCCTTTGAATTGAGCAAACGCCGAGAAGATTTATTAATTTCCCGCCGAAGGTTAAACGAGGTAAGTTTCACGTTGTTCGCCTCCGTTACTGGCTCTAGCTCTTGCTAACATCGGCTAGCTCGGTTAGCTTTAAGTGGACGACCAGGCAAATGACGTGACTGGTAGTAAGATGGCTAACAACCTACTTAGGTTTCCCCCAAAGGCACAGTATTCGGTCCTGGCTGACCATGCTATTCTCGTTATAAATGACTAATACACTTGTCTATAGTCAGCAATGTGTATCTTAACACTTTTACTAGGGCAGACTCAACCGAAGCCGGTGTTGTGCCGAGATGTCAGCCCCTGCCAGATTTCACTCCCTGCCAGATTCCCACTCCCCTTCGCCTGAACGAGGACTGGAAATCTGGCAGGGGCTGACATCTCGACACAACACCGGAATGTATGGCTGAGACCTCTGGGTGCTTCACCTGACTCACTGGAAAGATTTACTTTAGAAAAGAAAAATCAAAAATCTAATTGTCAAAATGGGTATTTATCTTTAGATTTTTTTGTATTTGTTAACTGGGCACTAATATACGTTCAGCTAAACATGGACACATGGACTTCTTGATCATGGCCGCTGATTGCTCAACATTCTTTTTTTGGGGGGGGAGGGGGGTAATTCCTAGAAAACCTCTGTCAAGGAATGTAAAGGCCTGGGTTAAAGGGAAAGGCACGACCTTAGAAATGGTAATAAATATTTGCTGTATATCCATGTGGCAATACTGTATACAGATGCCTGTTGAATAGACCACACCTGTTGAAACTCTCTAAGAATGGGTAGTGAATGTGGCATAACAGTTCAGGATGAAAAGATTAATGCTACAAACTGAAGAAACCTTTAAGTGGACTAATATTCTCCAAAAGTTTAAATCGTTAAGTATTAGTAGTTAGTATCGTTAAGTTGTCTAGAGCTGTTTTTGAAAATGTATTTGTGGTGGTGAGGGGGGTGCAGTTCATTCTTGATGGAGATTCTTGATTTCTTTTTCATTTTTCCTGCTTTTTGTTTACTGGGAGTTGTCCACATCACACTTTTGCAGTTAAAAAAGGGCTGGATTTTATATCAATTTTATGTCACAAGAAAAGTTATTCAAGGAAAATGTGCGTGTCGAGAACAAAGGTTTTCTTTATGCTTAAACTGATTGCTTCTCTGCACCATTTGGATGTCCCCAGGCAGTATAAATATTTATCTCGGGTTACTGACAATCTTTTCCTTTCTATCTCGCTGCACCAGACTTTTGGACAATCATCATCGTCATTGCTGATTATGGATGTGGTAGTACGTCGCTGTCCGTTCCTGTCCCGTGTGCCTCAGGCCTTCTTCCAACAGGCCAGGAAGTCTCTGGTGGTTTATGCCCAACGATGCCCCATCATGATGGACCTAGCATCCAAGCCCCTGGCCCCAACTCTGTTCAGAGCCCTCTGTTCCTCCTCTTCCCACCAAACTACTGAGTATACCTTGTCTACCAGCGAAGGTGAGGGAGTGGCCTTTGTTTTTACTAGATAATCTCCTCAGAAATCCAGTAGTCTAGCATTACCAAGTGGAATATTAGTTTTAATCAAGCGACTGAATGATTGGTATTGATTCAGATACAGATCAGTCAATGATAGTGCTCCTAGGGTTATGAATTAATTATTAATGAATGTGTATCCCTTACTCTAAAACTCCTCACCTCTGCCTCTAGGTCCTAAGCAGGAACAGGACTCCAAGCTGCCCCATGGCCACCCTGTGCCACCCTCCAGCCAGGCAGCAGCCTCCAAATGCCCCTTCCTGGCTGCTGAGATGGGCCAGAGGAACAGCAGTGTGGTCCGCCAGGTCAGCATGGCGCTCCAAGAGGACGTCCAGGAAGTCCGCACCGTCCAGAAGGGTAAGATACTAATAAAGTTGTGTTGAATTGAAAGGTCTCATGCTTCAGAAAGGTAGATAATAACCTTATGTTACAAAAAAGCTAGATTATATTCAGTTGATGAGCTTCACCCCTTTACCAGCTTACAGTAACTAGGCTGATGACAAATATGGCCAATCTCTGCCCATGTGAATGTAATTTCAGTTTTTTATTTCTGAACAAAACACTCTAATTCACATCTAATGGATGAATTTATTTTCCACTTTTTTTTTTCTTTTTTTTTTTTTTTACAAATTTCTTCATGCCATTTTGTGTTGTTCAAACACATATGTGTGCCTAGAATGTGCTTTACACGGTGTGAAACGTATATGAGGATGAAGCAGTTTTACACATATTAAAAGTTCTTTGGGGGAATTGGATTTAAAAAATGAATCTGAAGGGGAACGGTGTCCCTATGAGCCCTGCTGAAGTCCTCTGCTCTCTGTGTATAACCCAGATGTGTCGCCGGCCCAGCTGAACCAGCCCTCCTTGGTCAATACCACTAATGTGGGCGGGGGAGACCGTGCAAATCTGATGAAGAGCCTACTGAAACAGAGGCCAAAAAGGGTCTCTCACCTGCTTCAGGACAACTTGCCAAGCAGCTGTGAGTTATTTGGGGGGGGGGGTTCTGATAGCTTATCTTTTTTAACACTTGGTCGCAATTATCTTTATTTTTCTTGTAACTTTTTATCTAATTACTAAGTATTCCCATTTTGCATATAATAAGGTGAATAATTTAGTACGCCCTAGAAATTATAAGGTATTCATAAGAAGTAGCTATTCACTTCTTCACATCCACTATAAGAGTGGTCCTTAGTGTTACAGAAATGACCCTTTCTCACACATGTCACCTTGCTTCTCCGGCAGTCTCCAACTTCCAATACGATGAGTTTTTTGAGAAGAAGATAGAGGAGAAGAAAAGCGACCACACCTACCGTGTGTTCAAGACGGTGAACCGGCTGGCCAGTGAGTTCCCCATGGCTGACAACTACACAGACTCTCTGGAGGACAAGAGAGAGGTCTCTGTCTGGTGCAGCAACGACTACCTGGGCATGAGCCGACACCCAGGCGTTGTACAATCAATTATGTGAGTATTGGAAGAGACTGTTGTGTAGGAAAGATGTTTTTTTTTTTTTTCCTTCCTTTAAGCCTGTTTCTGCTTGCCTAGCTGTCTTTATCTCTTTGCTGTGGCAGCACCTTAAAGCCAAGGTGTTACGGTGCTAATCAGTAATTGGCCTGTTTTTGTTTTTGTGGTATTCCCTCAAAGGTATATATATTTTTTTTAATCTAGTATACACTTGGGCTTTCAAGCTTTTGCATGCTGCCAGTCTGTTGTTGTTCAGCATCTAAAATCAAAGAAGATAAGAGTGAGAAATGCTAACATGATATTATAAACGTCTTGTCCTTGCCCAGTGATAATGAAAGCAAGTGCTAGTTTCTTCTGAAATGTGGATTTCTTGTTTCTTAGCCCTCCCACTAATCATTCAGGGTCGACCATTCCTCCTAGAAGAGGTGCAACCCCATCAAAAAACAATTTCCTTAGTATTGGATTCCATAGAAAGTAGAAGTTAATACTGGCAATTTCACAGGAAAAAGAAAAACTTCTCAGGCAGAATTCAAATGGAGCCATTGTATATAATTTGAAAAATCTGTACTCTTGTTTCCAGGGATACACTACGGAAGCACGGTTCAGGGGCGGGAGGCACCAGGAACATCTCAGGGACCAGTAAGTTCCATGTGGAGCTTGAGAAGGAACTGGCTGACCTCCACGGGAAGGACGCTGCACTGCTCTTCACTTCCTGCTTCGTCGCCAATGACTCCACCCTCTTCACCCTCGCCAAGATGCTGCCTGGTAAAAATTCTGAAACTGATGGGAGGCCTTAAAGCCACCTTAATCCACCCTTAATAAGAATTCACTTGTATTATTTTTACCATATCATTATTTATTTATTTTAGGATGGATTTTCCTCATTAATTACCGATAGGTTTTTAAGTAGGAACGTAGGGGGTGGGTGGGAAGGAGGGAGCCATTTCAGAATGTTTAAATGGATGCCAGTTAGTTTTATCTCCTTCTTTCTTGCTCCAATTCTCAGGTTGTGAGATCTACTCCGATGCGGGGAACCACGCTTCGATGATTATGGGCATCAGGAACAGCGGCGCCAAGAAGTTAATCTTCCGTCACAATGACGTGGCCCATCTCAGAGAGCTGCTGCAGAAGGGCGACCCCACCAAGCCAAAGATTGTGGCTTTTGAGACTGTCCACTCTATGGATGGTGAGTTGGTGATGTCCATTCTTAAAACATGAAACTGTATTTTATTGCATTTGTGCTATTGCTATCACAATAGAGCATTATGAATCACCGATCTGAGATTCAGAGTTTTGAAGCAGTAGTGGTTTTGAAGGGTGTGGAGTAGAGTAATGCGTCAGAAGGTACTGGAGTTACTGGTGCTTTCCGGTCTGCTTGTACACGAACCAGACTAATGGGAGTGACAGATTTCAAAGAGTTTGTAGGACGCTAAACAACATGGGGAAATAACTGTCCCCCAACTAAACCATTTTTCCACTAACCTTGGCTAAGTACTTTTGCTAAAATGGCTGCCATTCTCCTTGTATCCATCTTTCCATACCGCAGGTGCTGTGTGTCCATTGGAGGAGATGTGCGATGTGGCGCACAAGTTTGGTGCTATCACCTTCGTAGACGAAGTTCATGCTGTTGGCCTGTATGGCACACGAGGAGGAGGAATCGGAGACAGGGACGGCGTCATGCACAAGATGGACATCATCTCAGGGACTCTAGGTCAGCATCTGATCTATACTAAATAGGCCAAAAGTCTTATGGCTTATCTTGGCCTTGATGACCATAAAAATCACTATGTAAACTGTTCATAGTTTGCATCCTCGTCTTCATCTTTTTTTTCCCCAGTAAGTTGGGAAGCTTAAGATGGATATCTTAAGCATCTTATAGAACAAACTGTAAAAAAAAAAAAAAGTATTTTGTCTAACTCTTCATAGATCACTGAGTATCAGATGAATATCAGTTAAGCCTCTGTGTTTTGTCACCCAGTATGCCATGGAGAGAAGCTCAGCTTTAGCAGGAGCTCTTCCACTGTTGCTAGGAAACTGAGCTTTTGTCGTGCTGTTATTGAATTCCCCTCTGTGACTTTGAGTGGCCGTCAAACCGAGAGGCCAATTACTTCTGAGAGCTCTGCTGCTCTTCTGTTTCGGCAACTACCATTTCAGGAAGGTGCTATTGCCATTCAGAATGTATATTTGGAGAATACCAGGGGGTCACACGTTATCGTGAAGAGATTGTCCTGTTTTTGACTGAGAGCTTCTGATAATACATGCTCACTGAAAGACAGCAGGACTCCTTGAGTGTTAAGCCTGTGCTACTTTCCCACAAGGCTGTCTATACAAGCCTCTATTTGAGCGAGGCTCTCTGGACTAAACAAATAATAGTTGTTCTAATAACAAATGGATCAGATTCATTGAGGTTACACGTGGTTTTTACAGGCGCCATTTAGCATCCCTCAAATGATAAGATAAGAGCTGTAGCATCAAGCACAGGATATCTAACAAAAAAATGTGTTCTGCACTCTTCCAGGAAAGGCCTTTGGCTGTGTGGGCGGCTATATCGCTAGCACTTCCGCCCTGGTGGACACTGTGCGCTCCTACGCCGCTGGTTTCATCTTTACCACTTCTTTGCCACCGATGCTGTTAGCCGGGGCCAGACAGTCGATCCAGACTCTGAAAGGGGAAGAAGGCCGCGCACTGAGGCGAAAACACCAGCGCAACGTCAAGCTGTTGAGACAGATGCTGATGGACTCGGGGTTGCCTGTGGTGCACTGCCCGAGCCACATCATCCCCGTCCGGGTAAGATATTTATTGTCGATGACACGTCGCTCCAGCTACATTACATTTCAAACAATCGAGCCCGTTCGATAGCGGCCCCTAATCCCTGCGTTCCCCCGGTGATCGTCTTGTGCCCCCTCTTGATTGACAGGTGTCGGATGCGGAGAAGAATACGGAGGTGTGCGACATCATGATGAGCCGCTACAACATCTACGTTCAGGCCATCAACTACCCGACAGTTGCCAGAGGAGAAGAGCTCCTGCGCATCGCCCCCACACCCCACCACAACCCTCAGATGATGAAGTACTTTGTCGGTGAGAGAGCGATACAAAAACTGTGACGATGGTAGTTCTGTGTTTGTCTTGCATGCACTGGTATTGAAGCTTTGTGGAGGGGGTGGTTCTCTTTCTTTCAATGGTTTCATGCATACGGTTTGTCCTCTGATAGGAGTTGGTAGGTTTGCTTTAAACTCATACAAAATATAGATATCATGACTCACGGGTGCAAAAGTCATTCACTAAAATATTCCTCACTTATAGAAATGTTAAAACGGCACCTTTTCATCAAAGTATACTTTTGGTCTTAACTAAACTGGCAACATAAACCTTCCTCTAAGCCCTCTTTGGTCTCTCGTCCTACAGAGAGGCTGGTGCAGGTGTGGAAGGAGGTGGGCCTGGAGCTGAAGCCCCACTCCTCGGCAGAATGCAACTTCTGTCAGCAGCCGCTGCACTTTGAGGTCATGAGCGACCGAGAAAAGTCTTACTTCAGCGGTCTCAGCCATCCTATCTCGGCCTGCGCCTAACCCGGCTAACTACTGCCGCGGCTGGGTGTAGAGACCGCACACTCTACTCATTCCTCTGTCACTGTCATAGAATATGTTATTGTCTTTGATAAGTGTCCCTAAAGATATATTATTTAAAATATTGTATGTTCAGATGATCTATATGCTCAAAATAAAAATGTGAAAAGAAAAGCGAGTTCTGTTTTATATTTTATGATATTCAGCACACTCTATTAACTAAACATACACTATTATTATCTAAACAAAGTTTAAATTTACTATAGCTTTGATAACTAAATTAAATGTATTTATAAATTGTAAATACCATTAATGCATACAGATGTTATTATATTGCAGACTCAAATTATATTTGTTGAAATGGGTTGAGCTTTTATTTTGTTCACTGAATGATTCCAAAGGAAGCCCCCATTCTAGTGCATCTGTTACAGCTTACCTAAAAACAATGTCTCCATCATTAAATCAGTCGTTTTTCTGTGACCTACAGGGAGGCAGAAACTTTTGTAAGGACGAAGTCTTTTGTAAGGATAACAAGATGTGTGGAAGCTATGAACACGCGAGTGGGTGTTTTTATCATTTATATTATCTGAATGAGTAGAATAGATGTTGGGACCCAGATTCTGTGTAATAGGGCTAAAATGGAAAATAAACATCTTGTGTCTGACCTACAGGACAGTAGGGAACTGTTGATTCCCAGAAACCTCTTTCAGAATACTCACAATGACAACAATTCATCTGGTTCAGTGGGTGAAAGAAAAGCAGGAATCTTCGTGTACTGCTGATGGTGGTCTTAGTAACCTGCTTATTTTGGTCCACTGACCTAGTTGTGCCTGAGAGAAAAAAATCAGGGCATTTGACTCAGATTGTTTTCTCCTTTGAAGTACTGATTAAAAGCCGGAGGAGAGATGGTGTGTTAGCACACCATGCCCCTTGTATTAAGATATAGGTGAGATCCTTTAATGAACTTGAAAAACATAGTTCAAAATACATAGCTTTATGCCTTATATACAGTGGGTTCGGAAAGTATTCAGACCCCCTTAGATTTTTCACTCTTTGTCATATTGCAGCCATTTGCTAAAATCAATTAATTTCATTTTTTTCCCCATTCATGCACACACAGCACCCAATATTGTCAGAAAAACACAGACTTGTAGAAAGTTTTGCAGATTTATTACAAAATAAACACTGAAATATCACATGGCCATAAGTATTCAGACCCTTTGCTCAGTATTGAGTAGAAGCACCTTTTTGAGCCAATACAGCCATGAGTCTTCTTGGGAATGATCCAACAAGTTTTTCACACCTGGATTTGGGGATATTT
>OMKK01041898.1:0-10291 GCA_900302305.1 Polymixia japonica | reverse complement strand
TCTATCTATGAGCTATCTCTGTGTGTGTGTGTGTGTGTGTGTGTGTGTGTGTGTGTGTGTGTGTGTGTGTGTGTGTGTGAGTCTTATCAACCGCTCCCTTCCATAAGCCAATAAATTAGGGTTCTTCTCAATCTGTGGGTTTATTTTACTCCCCTGTAATCAGTATATTGATCTCACGAGTGAGACCTCGATTTAGAGAGGAGAGGCAGAGCGATCCCAAACTCCCTTCGTACCCAGAGTCAGACTCAAGGTTACGTATAAGCTGTGCTCAGGCCCTGCAGCGCGCCGCCCAGCGGAGACATCCTGGCTACGTTTGGGGCTATAGTGATATAATGGTGATCACATGTTTGGCGTAGCTGAGGTGAAGCATGCTTACGGGGGTAGTCTTTGGGATGGATCTTCTCCGACCAGTTCCCAAAGAAGGTGACTCTGTACTTGGCAGTTCCACAGGCACAGCAGTCGAGCAGCGGCTTGTCTGTGGTGTGTCCATACAGAGACTCTGACACAGAGAGATGGAAATGAAAGGAGGGAGATAGAGAAAGAGAGAGAAGAGAGAGAGAGAGAGAGAGAGTAAACGACTGCTGTACCGACCTGCGCGGTGGTTAAAGGGACCGGAGGGAAGGAGCGAGGGAGCGAGGGAGAGAGGGAGCGAGGGAGAAATGTAGAGCATGTGCAAAACAGTTCTTCTGATCTGTTGCTCAGTGTGGTCCGATGACACAGCAGGGGGTCGCAAACACAAAACACTGGCGATCAGCAGTGAATATAATGTATTGTGTACTGTTTTCATTTGAGTTTCTCATGAATTATTGTGGTATCTGTATCTGTCTTCCTTTAAACCAAGTACTGTTTTTTCTGCACCCCTATACAGTGAGACAAAGAAGAGACAATCAGCGGGAGGTAAATGAGGGCACCAGCGGGGAGACTGAGCTACAGCAAAGAGATATTCAAAGTCAATAATAGAAGCTTACCTTTCTCGCACATCCGCTTGGTGAGCGAGCCTTCATCCTGGAAATAGATGATCCTCTTCTGCACGATGCTTGCCCTACACAGACAGAACAAGGAGAGATGGGGGTGGTAAAAGAATTATAGAAGGGTTCTTGAGGGCAACGGCAATTTCAAGTGTAGAAGGAAGGTGCGACGGGAAGACTGAATTTAGCAACGGGTAATGACTGGAAGTTACAAGGCGAAAAAACTTTCGACGAAGTACATAGATTTGTAAGGAGAAGCGAGAGGAGAGATGATGGAGCCATAATTGTAAGACTAGAGGGAGCATGAACAGTCGATAGGAGGCTATTCATGAACATTTTCCTCAGAGGACTCCTACAGGTAGCTATCTGACCATACAGGAAAAATAGATGAATCAGGTGAATGGATCCAATGGAGGGCCTTGAGTCAGTCTATGAGTAAAATGCACGCATATACACACACAAACACACCATACAGTGGAGAGGAAGGCTGAGTCCCATTTAAGACTGATTGACAGGCCAAAGTAAAGTTTCCCAAAATGAGGGGCCGTTGCTTAAGGGAGCTTCTCTAGATAGAGCTGTCTAAGGCTGCCTAAGTCTCAGAAAACAACAGCAGAAAACAAGCCTCAAGTCACCTAGCTTCCACACAAGCAGCCATCTTCCACAACAGCTGTGGCCGCAGGAAGGTTTCCATGGTGATTAAAGAGAACACTGAGGTGTTGGATGGGGTTGTGATCCAGGTGGACCCAGTCCAGCTGGAGTGTTTAGATACCATTTGTTGTGGAGTACGAGGCTGACCTGAGCTGAGCTGAACTACGCTGAGACCAGCGCTGGTCCTTCACAGCAAGAAATAAATGGATAGAAGCTTGGGGGGGAAACAATGTACACCAAAACAGAAGATGAGAGAGAGAGAGAGAGAGAGAGAGAGAGAGAGAGATATTCTCAGCTCTTCCCAAAACCAACAAATGCAGAACACCCCGTTTCCTGTAAATTATCCTCAGTGTGCGCAGTTTTACCGGACAATATTATGCTAAACCCACCCTGATAGGACTCCAACCCATTCTGCCATCAGACACCCTCCTGTGCATCTCCCCTGCCTGCTATTGAAGCTGGCAGTCATAGACATGATGTTTGATGATCTAAGGGTTGGAACAGAAGTCAGGCTATTTTCACAGACTTGGTGACGTAGGCGAGATAAACAGGGGAGACCATATTTCCACAGTGACATAAGAGTGGCATCTTAACAGTCTGATTACCATAAAGCAGTCCTTTCTCTTGGTATTTCTGCAACATATATCATTTTTTAACGTTGAAGAGGTACTGTACACTTAAACATGTTTTTTGACCTGTAAACTAAATTATATGGCTGTACTATGATAAAACACATCAATCCTGGTGTTAATATTGACACTGACACCAAATTTATAAAAATTGGCATTTCATGGGTTGAAAATGGCTCAATACACCATCTGCTGTTTTAAATCAGCCTGAGCCTTGCAAGGCCAATGATGACATAGAGTCGACCGTTTTGGGACTACTTTACGTCATGGAACTTATATTTTTGTAAATACTTTAACTCATGAAAGGCGGAAGTTACGTTGAAGAGCTAAAACATATCTCCACCGGGGGGCGCTGTTGTGACGTGAGTAGGTGTGGACGAGTAACACCCGAGGCCGTTTTAGCTCTATAAATAATAGTGGGAGGCAAGGCTTGTCATATCCAAGGAAGGGAGATACTGTACATTTTATTTATGATTCAATAATTATTTTTTTCTTAAACTACTTAAACTATTATTTTGTTACAGTTCGTATTAAATGGAGGCTAAAACAGAACATTTCATTTAGATGCTGTCTCTGCTCCCATCCAGAGTCCTCAGACTGATGGAGTTTCTGGGCTTTTCTGGAGACAGGGTAGGTGATATAAGGCTGCATACAAAGACGGTGTCAGCATCTTTTTTTTTGTCTTGATACATCTTACTCAGTAGTAATAGTCTTCAATTTGTTATTGAAGAAACTTTAAGTTGCTAGCCAATCTCCGCAAAGATCCAACTGTTACTCACCATCATACAGGAGGTGGGTCTGTCGGAGCTGAGAGAGGGGGCAGCCAGTAACGGCCTCTATCCTCAGCACCCTGACACTACTGATGTTCCACCTCTACATCACTGTGATACTGGGTAAGAACCGCAACTTGATGCACTCAGACATGATAACAACCAATGTCCTTCGCTGAGGAAAGGAGCTAAATTTTCAACCAGGTTCAAAGCCTTTTGTTATTTAAATCCCCTTTGTGTCCCCCTTGTCAGTTAAGGTAACAAATCACTCTCCTTTTCTTTATTTCTTTCTTTCTTTCAAGGCACTGGTGAAGTTAACCTTACAGAGTCTGAAGCTCTACTGGAGCCCTACATTGCAAAGTTCCCTAATGTGAGCTGCATATTTTACACATAATATTTTGACAACAGGGATAGGCTAGCCTTTAAAGGTCCTATTGATAACATTTTTATGTAGACGAATAATAAAAAAATAAAAAAAAACATCCACCGGTTAGATTGTCAAAATTAGAGAAATAACAGCTTCAATCCCTGAGGAGCTACATTAGCAACCGTTGCGTCCAGTTACCTAACGTTATAGTTCCCTCAAACAATGTATAACGAAGATGCAAAATTAATTCATTACTCTACCATGAAAGATTCATCACTTGACATGATTGAGTCTGTCTGAGTCTCATTCCACTCGACTGAAATATGCACGTGCAAATAATTGGCAACCACTTGTGTTTTGAGCAACAGCAGTGTTGTGAAGTGAATACAATGGAAGGGGGAAGGGAGAGTGCAACATCTAGTGGCTGAATGTTGACAATAGCACCTTTAACGAGGAATACTACATTTGAAATGCAGTTATGGACCAGTGAAAATGCAGTAGTTAACACACAACAAGGTTTTATACAATTTGTCCAGTTGTGTGTTATAAATTGTTTAAAGTACAGCAGGCAATCATCAGAGAACCTGAAATCCTTACCACTGAGCTGAAGAACAAAAGTTTGAGGTGGTCAGTTATATTTCTGCGGTTTTAAGGGGAACTCTCTTTTTTTCTCTACCCTACCCTATCATTAATTTCCCCTAGTGATCCATAGTGGAATTGTATGCTCAGTGTTTTACCTTTTTACCTGTGTTTCTTTGTGTATTTTGTCAATAGGGGGCCCTCTTTGTTTTCTACATTGCCAGAATTGCTTTGCTCAAAGGAAACTTTACATTTGTGAGTAATATTATTGAACAAAGTGTCTTTGTCTACTCAACTTTGTTTCAAAAATTAAAATGTCTTATTATATATATAGTGTAGCAAAAACCAAAGCCCCTAAGTCTGTGTTTCTCCCCAGGCCCAGGAAAAGTTCCTGGCATGCGTTGCAGCACAAAGCTGTGCTATTGGGAGCTGATGTGGGCCTACTCCTTTGAGCAAAACTGGAGGGAAGCCTACTGCTATGCTGACCTGCTCTGCAAAAAGAGCAAGTGGTCCCAGGTAACTAATTTACCCTGTGGTAATATCCCTGCCATGTTTTTAAATGACATGTTTTTCTTATCCATTTCTTATGGTACGTTTCCTCTCTCTTGCTAGGCTGTCTTCGTATTCCAGAAAGCCGCCATTCTCAGCATGCTCCCGGAGGAGGAGGTGAAGACGATAGGGGAAAATGTGGGAGACTTATTCAGGTGAGCTAGGGAGAGCACTGTTAACTCGCGGATACATTTCTGTTATAAATACCGTATGATAAGTGCGTAGCGTGGTTTGCAGGCAGGTGGAAGGCCTCAGACTGAGGTTTGCCGAGAAGTCTATTCCAACAGAGAAGTTCGCAGCAAAGAAGGCACAGCGATACTCGTCCCCTAACCCTGTGCAACTAGTCATCCCTGCCCTGGTGAGGACAACCACATGCACACACGTTTTCTATGACTTTACATTATGATAGATAGCAAATAGGTGCTCTTAAAATTTTTCTTAATCCGTTTTTTAAATTGAGAACCTTCTTATTTTCTTTATCGCAGGAAATTATGTACGTGTGGAATGTTTTCACAATAGTTGGTAAAAGACCACAGTTGACTGAGAACATATTGGCCACTATAGAGAAAGCAGAGGAACAGCTCAGATTTGATCCAAGTGAGTAGAATGTTTTTAATACCATGGCAGAGACAGTTTGAAAGGAAATGTTAGTTCTTGATGACGTAAATGTAATAATGCGCTGTTTCATCATGAGCAGACCCATCAGAGTATCACCTGGATGATCAATGCGTTGTCCAAATGCTGAAGGGCATCTGTCTGAGACAGCTGGGTCGCTTGGTCCAGGCCGAACTCTGCTTTACACATGTCATTTCCAGGTGAGAATACAGAGCTCAGTGGGATGCGTAACATTACATAATAATCCACTGCGCTTATCCCAAACACTGCACTGCACCCAGTTCAAAACATTTAATTTGCATCAAACACAACAATAAGATACCATTCAGTGATCAAAACACAGATTCTTATTGGTTGATAATGATTGAACTATTAATGATTATTATAACTGCTGCTACTACTTTTATGAGTACATTAACCAGTCTATCTGGCAGGCAATTCCACGAGTAGTAGCTCTTGAGATTGCAATAGCTGGACTTGACAAGACTTCAGAACAGTCGTAGCCTTGCCTGAAAACCTGCAGCAGTGACTCTGTTTTATATTGTTACAGTGAACACAACATCAAGCATGATAACTATCTGGTGCCATTTACAACATATGAGCTGGGCTTGCTTTACAAGCAGAAAGGGGATACTGACAAAGCCATCACCCTGCTTGAAAATATCAAGTAAGTGTTCTTTTAGGGCCTCAATTCGCCACATCATATTCAGAGACGCTTGATCATGCATGAGGACAGCTACCTTTGGGTTCTGGTTGTACTGATGCTGCCATATAATAAAAGAGGGGCCGAAATCTGACTCAAATTTTATAGGACGAGCTACAAGGACTACAGCATGGAGTCGAGGTTACATTTCCGCATCCATGCAGCGCTCAACACCATTGGCTCTTATACCAATAGATCCCGCCTTTCACGCACACCAGCTTAAAAGACCAGGAGCCAGAGCCAGGAGCTTCAACTGAAACTTCAACTCAGATCAAAGGGATATAGAGCCGCTTTATCCCAGTCACACCACTATTTTACTAGGCTTCCACTATACAGTTTACAGAGATCAGTTTGATGCAATCAATTTTTGTTTTAATGTTTATTGTATTATTTTACATTTTAACACTTAGAAATATCCCATTGAAATGAACAACAAAAACATCAACATTTTATATACAGGATTCTCTTTCTGCTTTTAAAAATGTTTTCTGTAAAAACAGCAGTTTTTGTGTCAACCTGGCCTAAATGGCCCCAAGATCTTCATGTTATTCTTTTGTAATTTTATCAATAAAATGCATTTTACCAAAAACAAACATTCCTCTGGTCAAAATTGGACCAATAAGGCAAGCAGGAAAGAATGCTGTGACATCACTGGTATAGCGCCAGCATTCTCTGCCTATATTTCAGTTATTTGAAAGAATTTAGTAGACAACAAACTCTTTGCAAAACTCTTTTCTTTTTGTAATGACGCTCTACTGAACAGAATCGCCACTGCAGAGCAAGACAGTATTAGACAGACCATCCTCATCGGCACTTTCTGTCTCTCCTTGCCCTCATTGGTCTTCCCCGTCCTACTTCCTACTTCCTCTACGATCCACTTTGGTGTGAACGTAAAGGAACACACTACATACTACACCGTTACAATCCGTTTCACTTCAGTGACATCTATTAACATCAACATTGTGACAGACTATTGTCACTGCTGGGGTTTGAATGGAGGGATGACTCAGACTCAGAGTGAGGAATGCACAGTTCTCAAAACTTAAAGTTCAACGTATGCCACATGGGCTGGTGCAAAATAATGAATGTCACAGCTCAGCTCAGGGCTGTCCTTCTGTAAAATTGGCAAGTGTATGAGGGCTCTGTTGCGGACTTTTTGAGCCCTTTATGCACAAGTCTGCAATCCTACAGACTTTGCTGAGGAAATTACCCACAGTTCATAGGGTTTGTGACATTAAAAACAGAAACACAGCTGGAGACAGCCATCTCAAAAAACCAGAGCCTGTATGATGTGCAAATCAGGAAGTCAATCCCTGAAGCACATCATCTGTGAAGAATGTAAACATAAAATTGAAAGTCCTAAAGCGATTGGCAATTGTCATAAACATCTTGCACATGAGACAGGCTTCATCAAGGCAACATCATGTTGCGAAGTGCGTGTCCCATTCCTTATACCATTTCGAGCCCTTGCTCCCTCACACACTCATGCATTTACACTGGCACGCACATGACGTCAACCAAAGTCTGTGAGGGGGCTCAGTCCTTAGGGCACAGGGTAGACATTGAGATTCGGCCATTGTTAGTACACGTTTGTCAAACTAATCAGTCTGACATCTCACAGGTGTGTCTGCCTACAGCTGAGCCAGTGCTGCCTCTCTGCCTACAGCTGATGCCTAAACCACACCCCCAATCACAAATATTTTATTAGATTTTAGAACTTAAATGACACTTCATTTAATTTCAGTAACATTTAAGTTCAATTAACTTCAATAACTCTTGGCCCCAGTCAGCCTTGTTTAGCCTAAGTGAAAAGGCAGTCCTTGCAACAAAATCCAGAAATGTTGTGTCAACAAAAGTGGTAAAACCGTCTGGCACAAGACATCCAGTCTTCTGTTTGTTTGTCTGATGACAATCTGCACAAGGGGTGTGGTCTTGGGCTGAGGCAACTTTCTGCTTTTGCTTTCCATTGTTTGTCACCTACTCAAAATGCTCTTGGCTTGTGAGGTGGTAGCTTGGAGGCTTTGACCGCTTGCTGGAAAGAAAGGCAAATCAGGGTCTCATCAAACCTGGTTCCCAATGTAGCAAATTCCACCCTGCTATCACTGATAGCATATGAGATGGCATATTCTGTTGACCATAATTATGTGGCTCAGAAGGTCTGGGAGAGGGCACTGAACAGGATTGGTGGGGCCCTGAGGAGGGTTGACAAGCCTGAGGAGGACTTGGAAAACGTATATCTAGGGGGTTCACAGAATGTTTACAAAAATGTTTTTCCACTACACCTTGGTTCTAGTGCTAAAGCTGTAGAAGCGTAAAATAACCTAGGATCAAAATAATTCTTTTCACAATTAAAATTGGTCATTAAATAGCAAGGTTCCCCCTCAAGCAGAAAAGATCTTATATACCACTTTTTTTGGGCCACTGGATTTCCATTAATTTCATCCAGCTCAACTGTTAATTAAACGATGTGGGGGCCCAAAGGAAGCTGGTATTCCTCAGTACTTTCTATCTGGGATAACACCTCTAGCAGATGTTCATCTTCAACATCACCTGTTATTATTTTAAGTATTAAAGTTTGAGTAACTTCACAGGCTGTTCAGGTCCTGAGCCCGATGCGTTTTTAATGCTGGTTCAGCTCTACTGCAAATCGATCACATGCTTTATGGATGTATAATTCCATACTTCTTAAGGAATTTTCTGTAGGCAAGTACATTATTTGTCGATAGTTTCTTTAAATAATGAACCAGCATAAAAATGTATGCTTATGGAAAATTAAGTTGGATCTCATTCACTCAACCTCAACCTTTGATGTATTTGATGTTCAAAATGGTCTTGTGAAGTGCACACAACTTTTAAAGCTGCTATGTGCACTGTTCTGACTCTTCAAATAACCCACATTACTGCTCTTTCCTTCTGTTCGGTAAGTATTTTTGGCTGGACCACAACAGCGGTCCAACCAAAAATTTTGAAAAATACAAAATTGTGAGTGGAGATAGGATGGTGAGGTGGGGGGAGGGGGGAGTGTGAATGGCATTACGGAGTCACACCCCTATGTACTTGAGCTTGTGAATGTCATGAGTAGTTAGCTAGTGGAGAGCGACTAATACTTCATCATTCAGACAAAGTTTTTTCACTGCTAGTAGGCAACAGAAAGCCGAGAGTTACAAAGAAAATCATCATTTTACACACATTTGTTTTGGCTGTTTTTGGTGATATTGAGGTGAATTGATGACATGCAATTTTATGATCTTCAAAAAACTTCCTTTAGCGCCCTAACCTGACATAACCATACCTGTCGTAGTGCGAGAACCACTGATAGTTCATACGACACGGGGGAGGGGCAAACATAATTCCCACGAGAACTTTGATATTTCCCGCGCTGTGTATCCTGTGAGGACATTGATAGTTCACACAACATAGGGGAGGAGCAAACATATAAAAGCTTGCACAGCAGCCTTCGAAACCATTTCTCTTGGTGCTCTGTGTGCTCTCTTTTGAAAATCAATTGAAAATTACCACTAAGCAAAGGTTTTCCATCAATGAGGTTTTGTCACAGCTCTCTGACAGTGAAAGTGACATAGAGGATAATGTGTTTGAGACAGAGGATAACGTTGAGGAGGACCCTGATTATGAGGCATCCTCCTCTGATGAGAGTGAGACCCTTAGTGTTGACCCTCCTGTTGTCTCTCAACCACCAGCAGACATGTTACCTTCCAAAAATGGAAAGTTGTTATGATCCCTCTCCCTACTTGAATGGTACTTAGTGCTGCTAATGTCATAAAAATGGCCCCACCAGATACACTGTCAGCCATGTCCATTAAAACACCAAAAGATCTTTCTTTCCAATTGTATGTCAATCAGTGAGATTTTATGGATTTATAATATAATAATAATAATAAACTTTATTTGTATAGCACCTTTCATACAAGGATTGTAGCTCAAAGTGCTTCACAACAATAAAATTTACATAGAATGCAGAGTTTAAGGCACAGCAAGGAAAAGACAAGTGCAAAATAACGAAAATCATTAGAACATTAAAACAAGTGCAAAATGATGAAAAACATTAAAGAACAAGTGCAAAATGATGATCACATTGTATCAGATCCTAGCGTTCCGATAGGCTGTTTGAATTAAAATAATCATGTTACATATAAAGAGATAGGACTAGCAGCAAGTATAATCATAAGTAAGACAGTCAGGTGAGACTAAGAATCAACATCGAATCGGATCCCAAGGTTCTAAAAGACTTCTCGAGTCACTATGATCCCGGTACATATTTATTCATAAAGTTGTCGTGATTAGTGCATAACATTGTAGTGATTAAGAGTTTAGCCAAGCGGGTATTGAGAGGGGAGTGTGACCGCCTCTGTTTAGAGCTATGAGTAGTATGTCTTGGCGAAGAGATACGTTTTGAGCAGGTTTTTAAACCCGTCTAATGTGTTCGGCCTCTCTGATGTTTATGG
>OMKK01041897.1:0-18056 GCA_900302305.1 Polymixia japonica | reverse complement strand
GGTCATGAATGAAAAGAATTATAAGTAGAGAGTTGAAAGCTTTACGTTCTCAGAGGAAGGCAGTGGATGCAGGGCAAACACACACACACACACGCACACACACACACACACACACACACACACACACACACACACCAGTAGCCCATGTGTGAAGTAAAGACAGCAAAGTCCCCTGGTATTGGATCTTCTAAGATGATTTACAGCCCCTGTCAGATACACAGAACCGCAACTGGGTCAGCATGATGAAACTATACCATAACCATACACTGGAACATAGAGAACACATCTTAACTAAAATCAGAAATTATGCAGTTATGTAATATTCATAGCAAGTGCCTATAATGTACATTAACATACCCGATTGAAGTCATGTGTTTCATTTTGCTGAGGATGTCATTGGGACTATTGTTCTACATATAAAAGGGAACCCTTGTAAATAGGCTTAAGTCTTCCTTACAACAGTGCTCTCCCAAAACAGACAGTCATGCCAGTGTAATCACAAGCAAAATACTTAGCATTCCAGTAATATAAAGGACTAATTCACACTATTCTAACCACAAAGTGTCAGGCACAATTTTCTGGCCACAAAATATAAGTCACTGTGTTTAGCAGCTTGAGTAAGTATGAGTGAGTGTGTGTAAGTATGTACGTATGTGTGTATGCGTGTGTGTGTGTGTGTGTGTGTGTGTGTGTGTTCTTGTGTGGGTATGTGGGAGTTTTTCTCTCTTTGTGTGTGTGGTTGTGTATGAGTATTTGTTGTATTGTCACATTGTGCTGAGGTAGTGTTACATAACAGAGTTGGCTGGCGAGGGGGTACGTGTGAGGTGCCAACCAGGAATTTAGGTGGATCATTGGTGAGGTGGTAAACATGTGAGTGAGCGAGTGACTAACTGACTGACTGACTGACTGAGAGAGAGGGAGAAGGAATTGAGGGTGATTGGAAACCGTATTGTAGATGTATATATATGTATATGGAGCTCAATAAAAGAAAGAATGAATAATAGAAGGAAATGCAAAAGGACTAAAAGAATGCAGCTACAGAGAGCAGTTGAGATCCAGAATGTCATCATAACGCTACAGGAAGTGGGCATCTGACTCCCTATAGTATTGTGTAGAACACTGGGTGGGTAAAAACAACATTGCCACTATGAGAGTCCAAAAGCATGGGGTTGTTTCAGAGGGAGGAGGGGGGAGCAGAACAGGAAGTAATCCGGGAGACTCGGGTAGCCTCGGGCTCACTACTGCTCTCGTGCTCATACTACAACAACTGCACTCAGTTGACCCACATCACGCTAAGGCAGAAATAAAGGGGCGGGCCTACAGTATATAGAGGAAAATGAAGATCACTGTAACCTGATAATCCCATGTTTTCACCAGTTTACTACTATATTGCATTGTCTTCCCCAGGTCCATGGCCTCTAACTAGGCTGTTTTACTGCCAATTGATGAATGATGTGGAAGTTACTGGATAGGCTACAAAGTGGGACTAGGTGAATTCTGAATCCATCACATTTGGAAACTACAAAAAACAGAGCAACTGGCTCAGGCCCTGTTTGGCTGCGTTTATTGCTGCTCATCAGCTTTTTTTCTCAGTGATGCTTTTATAGCAAACATAAATTAATTAGCCTAATTACATTTAGCCTAATTACTGCTTATGAGATTGATGTAAAACCTATGAAATGGGGGAACCTATGACACAATGCAGTCTATTGATCCAATTAGGAATTTCCTTTCCAGTATGCCCAGAATGAAACAAAGAACAGAATATAACACGGTTTGACACGTGCATTATTATGAAGAGGCAGATACTGTATATGAAGTAGTTTATTTCCTAAATTCATACTCCTATCCAATTGGTGACGATAGTGCACCGAAACGTTGTTTGTCAACCGCCATAAAGCAAGAAAGAAGAAGAAAAAGAACACGCAGCAACAGCTATTACTTCCTCTTCCGGGTCACTAATCGAAAACGTCGTGTGGACGGCGCGACAAAACAGAAAGTTTTTCTGAGGAAAACTTAGCGGTTGGAGTACCTTATGTATTTCAAAATAAATACTTTCTTTTTGCATTTTTCAACATAAGTGGTGTTGTGAAAGATATAGACAAAAGTCTCACATTTGTAAGTGTAATTAAGCAGTTGTTGGTATCTTGCTGGCAGCAGTATGCTAATGTTAGTTAGCAAGCTAACGAGGAGTTGAGGCGGATGTCATTGATTGTAGCTCTTCGTAGTTAGCTAACCACTCAATGCTTTAAGCTAACTTCTAGCACTATGTTGATAGAATAACAGCACGTTTGCAGCCGTCAATATGAAATGCTTTGAGAGAATAACGCATTGAATAACTTTGTCTATGTACGCGAATGAGTGAGTAATAATAGCGGGATGGAGAGTTAACTAACGTTACCGCGCAGTATTCTTTAAATGAAGCATGTAGGTGATATCAAGCGGTTACTGACTCATCAGCATCAGTACATGTTATATGTCGCTCATTGTGCAGGATTAAAGGATGTCTCTGCCTAAGCGGGAGGTGGAGGAGTTGAGGCCATGGGTAGAGCGCACTGTGAAGAAGGTGCTGGGTTTCTCCGAGCCCACTGTGGTCACTGCGGCTTTGCACTGCGTGGGAAAAGGCCTTGACAAAAGAAAGACCATAGGTCAGTGTTTGTACCTGTACTTTGTTTAAGAGCTCCTTTTTCATTTGATTGTGTTGGTGATCAAAGGGGTACAGGAGTTGGTGTGTTTATTTAATGGTGAGCCTGATACTTGGTTCCACTTAGACCAGCTGCGTCCTTTCCTGGATGACTCTGCTGGGGGTTTCGTGGAGAGACTTTTTGAAGCTCTGGAGGAGAGCCGCAATGCACGAGGCAACAAAGGAGCTGGGGACAAGAACCGCAAGAGAGACCTTAAGGTAAACATCCTTCTATCCAACTTTGACAGAATTGTATATTATAAGAAAATATGAACTTTATTTATCCCGATGGGGAAATGTCACTGTCACAGCAAGCATTGCAGAGTACAGTATTACATGGCTGTGATTAGCCTTGAACATCACACCTCTGTCCTTTGCTTCTCTAATACCCCCTTCCACCACCGCGAACCTGGTTCTGGGCTGCTGCTAGTGCTGATTTGCAGTTAGTTCAACTTGCAAACTTTCTACGAACGGGTTTGCTTTTCCATGGGCTAGAGAGCCACATCATTACGTTACTGTATACGTCTGTATATGTCTCCACTTTGCCAGCAATGCTAGCGCCAACTTCAAGCACAACAAATACAACAGTGGCAGACTACATTGTCTCTTTACAAGTGTTGCTCTTGACTTTGCGAGCCTACATTGGCATCCAAACACGACTGGTCCAATGCATTTGTGCTGCTTGTTGCAATTGCTATGGACGATGATTACGTTATGTTTTGATTTTATGTCCATGCTGAAGCTCTGCTTTTTTTAAATTTTTAAATGGCGCTCACAAAGTTTTAGTTGGCCTTGATAATCCCGCCAAAGACCCCTGACGTCAGCGGTTCTTGGTTCTACACCAGCAAGTATTGGTGCTGCTCTGGAGCCAGTTTTCCTGGCCTGAAGCCGGTTCTTTTGCTGTCGAAACGTGAAGAACTGGTTCAAGATTAGGCACCGGATCCGAACTGGCCCTCAAACTGCCTTGGTGGAAAAGGGGTATAACAGCCATGTTGCTATTTGTGTGCTCTGAAGTCTCTTTTGTCAAAGCCTATTGATATGACCTTATCTTAGGATGTGTTTGGTGAAGAAGCTGAAGTTGGTGGGGTGAGAGAGGCTCCAGAGGTGGGAGATGTTACAGTGGCGAAGCGGAAACGGGTCCCCCGTTTTGAGGAGGTGGAGGAGCCAGAAGTCATACCTGGACCTCCTTCTGAGAGCCCTGGCATGCTCACCAAGATGCAGGTACAAAGCAACTGTACTCATGACTGTGCTTAGCTTGTTAGAGGATGTGGATATGGATTGCTGCACCTAGATTATTACTAACTTTATCCTTCTAATCATTTTCTCATTATCCTCAGATCAAACAGATGATGGAGGCAGCCACAAGACAGATAGAGGAGAGGAAGAAACAACTTAGCTTTGGTTCTTCAGTCCCTGCCTCACCGGTAATGCAGATTCTCCCGTCTACTCCTTTATTGAGTGGCGGCTTATTGATCCTTATTGATTCTCTAAATATCCTCTACATGAGGCATGGTACTGGAAAGGCATGACAGTACGACGTTCCTCCTAAAGTCATTTTAGGCAATACAATCAACATGACAGCACTCTGTATTTCTCTCTGCTTTCAGCGGTTGCCCCTTCCTACGCCACAGCCACAACTGGACTCCCCTCCAGTGTCTAGGCTTCTCCCTACTCCCTCTGCCCCCTCTGCAGTTGGAGCCACCTCCATCGCTCCTTCCCAGGCCGCCACCTTCATGAACGATGCCATAGAGAAGGCCCGCAAGGCAGCTGAGCTGCAGGCCCGTATCCAGTCCCAGTTAGCCATGAAGCCTGGTATACTGGGGGCACTGGGGAACACGGGTCCTCACAACCTCGTGGCACTGGCAAACCTCCACGCCATGGGCATCGCTCCACCGTAAGTATCTTTTTGAAATGCACAAAATTGAAACAGTATTTAGGGGCTTTTGTGTCCTAAATAGGGACGAACCCAGGGGAAATGCTTACGTGTTAATTTGGCAATATGAAACCAGGCTGCTTCCTCTGTGTGTGCCTGTAGGAAAGTGGAAGCAAAGGAGGTGAATAAGCCAACACCATTGATCCTGGATGAGATGGGAAGAACTGTGGACGCTAGCGGCAAAGAGGTTGAGCTCACACACCGCATGCCCACACTAAAAGGTGTGTATTACAGTGATCACAGACACAAACTTTGCTATTGCCTTCTTTCCGCATCATCTTAGCTTACAGCTGTATTCTCATATTTAATTCCCTGATGGAATCTCTCTCTCTCTGTAGCCAACATTCGTGCAGTCAAGAGGGAGCAGTTCCGCCAGCAGCTGAAGGAGAAGCCCGGAGATGACCTGGAGTCCACTTCCTACTTTGACCATCGTGTCTCCATAACGCCAGCTCAGCGCCCTCGCAAGAGCTTCAAATTCCACGAGCAAGGGCGCTTTGAGAAGATTGCGCAGAGAATCCGTACTAAGGTTGAAGACAAACCCCTTAACCTCTGTCTGCAATTTCCTTATCTCAAAACATTTATCTAGAGTATATCATTCGAATTGCAGAAAAATAATTCTTGTCCATTTCCCCTCTTGCATCAACCTTCTCTGTGCATCAGGCCCAGTTGGAGAAATTACAGACTGAGATTGCCCAGGCAGCAAAGAAGACCGGCATCCAGGCATCCACCAAGTTGGCCCTGATTGCCCCTAAGAAGGAGCTTGGAGAAGGGGAGGTGCCAATCATTGAGTGGTGGGACTCCTACATCCTGCCCTCCAACATAGACCTGTAAGATGCCACTTCACCTAGGACCTTTATAACAAGTACTGAAAAAACAAAACAAACAATGAAACCTGTCCTGTCCTAGGCTCTGACTGACATGTCAGTGTTTTAGAGTACCTAGGACAATCTGGTGATATTAAAGAGTGGAGTTGATTCATTTTATTTTCATGTTGTTCTCACATTTCACAAGTGAGGTTACTGTAGGTGACTAATTGTTTCCCCCCCCTATCCTGTTCAGAACCACAGAACCACAGTTTGACGAGGTGGAGTTATTTGGAGTAACCAACCTAGTAGAACACCCTGCCCAGATGAGCCCCCCAGGTAAATGTACCAACTAATGCAGCCTGCAAGCCCTCAAACATCCTGATGTGTTCTGTTACATATTCGTTAATGGTTACTGTTGTAGGCTTTAGTGAAAGTCCTCTGTTAAACCCCTGATAATTAACTACAATTTATTTTTCATTTCGTGCAGTGGACACGGATAAGCCAGTGACGTTGGGCGTATACCTGACCAAGAAGGAACAGAAGAAGCTGAGAAGGCAGACGCGTAGGGAGGCCCAGAAAGAATTACAAGAGAAGGTCCGCCTGGGACTCATGCCTCCACCGGAACCTAAAGGTAATGGCACACACACATACAGACTACTGGCGACGCTCCATATATACAAATGGAAAGTAGCTGATGTTTACTTTCCCTTCGTCAGTGCGCATCTCCAACCTGATGAGAGTGCTGGGAACGGAGGCGGTTCAGGATCCCACCAAGGTGGAGGCACACGTCAGAGCACAGATGGCGAAGAGACAGAAGTGAGTTCCTTAATTAACCTCTCTCTACACTGCAGTCTCCTTTTTTATTACCTTCCTTTCTTTCTCTCTCTCTCTTTTGAACAGTAATGCATGTTCTCATTAATCATTATGTAATAGGTGAAGGAGTAGGGTTTTTTTTAACACGTAGCTTCTCTAATCCAATTCCTCCCCCCTCCCCCCAGGGCTCACGAGGAAGCCAATGCAGCCCGCAAGCTCACAGCAGAGCAGAGGAAAGAGAAGAAGGTCAAGAAGTTAAAAGAAGACCTCACTCATGGTGTTCATATTGCAGTGTACAGGTGTGTGTTTGTGTAGAGAGGGGTTAAAATGAAAGTGCACAGGTGCAACTTGGAACCATGTGTCACTCATGTCCTCTGCCCTCCCCATAGGATCCGTAACCTGCATAATCCTGCTAAGAAGTTTAAAGTGGAGGCCAATGCCAACCAGCTGTACCTGACAGGCACAGTGGTGCTGCACAAAGATGTCAACATTGTGGTGGTGGAGGGAGGTAAGGGGCCAACACTGGCTACACTCGGTTCACGAGGACTAGCTTCACCAAATTACACAAAATGCATTTCTCAGACTCACTTCATCTCTAGGTTTTACACTTCCGGTTCCAATGGAAAAAAATAGGTATACACACTTGAGGTACTCTGTATCTGAAATGTGTTCTTTGCTGTTTTAGGCCCCAAATCTCAGAAAAAGTTTAAGAGGTTGATGTTGCACAGAATCAAATGGGAGGAACACAACTCTAAAAGAGACGGTAAGAGAGGCTTTATTAATTCACCTCTTGTGCTGCTTATCAGGTTTTCCTGCCTATGGCAAGCTCACTGAACTCTTCACCCTTGTTATATCCCGTTAGATCCAGATTGTGACGATGATACCAAGAGGAACAACAAGTGCTGGTTGATTTGGGAGGTGAGTGTTCACACTGCTCCTTTTCCCCTTAACTTCCTGCTCAAGGCCCATTATATTCTCTCGTCGTTTAAAACAATGACTCAAATTAATGCTTAGTCTTTTTTTGCTGATGATCTCATCCAAGTCTGACTAAACTTCTCCTGATCCTCCAGGGCACAGCCAAAGAGCGTAGCTTTGGGGATATGAAGTTCAAGCAGTGCCCCACAGAGAACATGGCCAGAGAGCACTTCAAAAAGCATGGCACAGAACACTACTGGGATCTGGCGCTCAGCCAGAGTGTGTTGGAGAGCACTGATGACTGAAAACCCTGCAAGAACTACAAATTATTGGCGAATAAGCCCCCGACTACAGCCTCACAGTGAACTCTGCTGGCTTGTTATTAAAATGGGACGAGAGACGCAAGGAAAGAGACTCGAGGGAATATTTACCTGTGTGAATGTGTTCACAAGAATGAGTGACTGCTTCAGGTGTTTGTGAGAGAGACAATGTGAGTGTATGTGTGTACCGCATCAGTGTCCATCTCCTTGGTGGTAGGGTAGTTCATTTTCAGTTTGTCAGTTGCTTTGTGTACATTGTTGAATGCTTTACCTGACAGACTCCACTGTGTGTGATGTAAATGACTTACTCTAGGCTTTATTTGACAAGAATTGAAGTCCGACTGTGCTATGGCTGAGGATTTGTATTGAAATGTTGCTTCCATATATACAGTGATAATCCTTGTTTCAGTCAAACAAGTGTTGAGATGATAACCATCCCATCAGTCTGGTAGTAACGAATGACTGCACCATTGTGCTAACACATTTTAAGTTAACCTGATGGGATACTTGGGCAACGTTGTAACTTTGCCTTTAACTGAAAATTCCCATAAAAATTGGGTTTGTAGTCATTACTGTAATTGCACAGAATTGATTAACCTTAAATTACATCTTTGAGAGGTTTTCTTTTGGAGAAACGATTCATTTTGACCCACTGATGTATTTCTCTGTATAGTTACGTCTACAATAAACAGAACAAAATATAACCGACTTGTGCACTTAAATATTGTTTTTCTCACTCTGAATTGCCTTTTTGGAATTTAATTGTAAGTCCTATAATATGCACGTAAATTGTTTGCTAAATGCTCCTCTAGATACAATACATAAGTGCGTTATACATACTTATTTTTTACCCATGGGTCGCCCCTTGTAAAAACTTGTATGTATTTTAAGACGATCTCAAAACAAGGGGGCGTGTCTTCAGACGTCCTCTCGTTAGCTTCATCAACATCGCGAGCGAGCGGGCGGGCAGCAGAGAGAACCTGAAAGATGGCGGCTGGTTCTGGAGCTGCAAGCGGCCATGGAGCCCGCGGCTCCACCGCTGCTCTGGAAGCCTCTTTAGACCGCCGATTTCAAGGAGTATCTAACACTATGGAGTCAATACAGGGACTTTCGACTTGGTGCATTGAAAACAAAAAATACCACAGCCTTATCGTGCGGTACTGGATGAAGTGGCTCAAGAAATGTGAGTAGCTAGCTTTAGCTAGCCTACAACTGAAGCTAACACGCTAGCTAGCTAGCTAACTGCCGAGCTAGCGTTAATCAAAACACATTTCAGCTCTGGCGTTTATGAGCATGCAAACCCGTACCCCACCAATCATACTTAAAACATTTAAGTCGAAGTCACTGTCTATATACGTCAGACATGCTAATTCATAATTAATTTTTCCTCGACCGGCTGTTTGCAAGATGCGCTTACCATATTGATATTAGTTTACGTTAACGGCTGATGTTGGCCATGTAACTTGCTAGCCACATTGCTAACCAGACCTTCGTCACAGTGCTAGTAGTGTTTACACTCTGGCCTCCAGGGTCTGGGTTGATTGGCTCTGACCAAAGCATTTCAGCCTCACGTTCATTGCCATGGCAATTCTTAGGCTAAACCTGGATTTCGGTCACGCTGTCTCAGTACACCTATAAGTTGCTTTCTAAAATGACCAGGATGTAAACTGTGTTCTTGAGTGCAGTAATGTGCAGTGGAAGGGGGTCTGTGTGGTGCAGGATTATTGGGGAAGTTAAAAGGAAAATCCACCATATAACACAATTTTCAAACTCTTCATACGTTGTTAGACCAAAAGGTGGTGGTCCAAACATAGACCTTGAATTAGGATATCAAGAGCCATGATTGAATCAGTATATTGATAATGACTTGGAGACTGCTTTTGTGCACTCGAGCGTTTGCACCCAAATTAGCATATATCAATGGATATATAGGCCTAATACTTTAACTACTTAGAGAGAGTATCAAATCAGAGAATGTATTCATAACACTGGCATATCGACCTGGATACTGCTAAACTGTCAGCAGAGTTGAGCTCTTATTCCTTGTCAATGATGCAGCTTCAGAAAGTGTCCTTGCAAACTCGAGTCACCTCATTCCTAACTATGGGAGAGACTTAATTTATCAATTGTTTAATGCTCATTTTTAGGTCTAACATTACCAACAGTGACACTTATCAACAAGTGCTTAACCAGTTGTAATCCCTGATAGTACTCTAAATTATGTTATTCCCTCTCAGAAGTATTTATACTAAGCACTGAGTTGGTATTCTTTAGTTTCCTTTAGTGTCCGATGTTGGTCAAGAGAATATATTTTTTAGTATACTACGTGACTTACCTTCTCCTAGCTCAGTTTGACTGGTTTTCTTTTTCAACCTCTGGCTTGTAAAGCATTCTGAATGTTGCATGCAGCACTTGATATGGTGTTAAGTGTTGATAAGACTTGCATCCTCAACTGGACTTAATTGACCAAGGTCAGAGCACTTTTATTTTGCTTTATTTTATTTTGTCTGTGTTTTTTTTAATGAAAGACAAACATAAATCACAGTAGGATTTGAGCTAGTGTACAAGGAGGATAAGTGCTTGTTATTACATGATCTGCGTAAAAGACGCAGTGGTCATCTCGGGTATATAAGCATATGAATGTGCCTTCTCTGTGCAATACACATTTGTATAGCTCTCAGGCAAAAACTAACCCTAACTGTCAGATCCCTGGACAAGGGCCAACATTATAAGGCCAATGTAATGGTTCAGTCACTGACGTGGTCTCACCCCTTTGATTTGTGCTCTAAGTGTAGCCTGCCTTGTTGTATAAATACTGAGTAAAACTATAGTTTGTGTATTACTGTGAGCATCTGTCATCATCTGTGCTTCCATTTGGTTGCTTGGTGTCTATCTATCTATCTATCTATCTATCTATCTATCTATCTATCTATCTATCTATATATATTATTTTGGCCGGCTTGCCACGGTTTCTCCAGTTTTTTTTCGTGTGAATAACATTGCTGATGTTTTCCTTACAATAATCAGTTGACATAGTTTGACTGTGGGTTGACTAAACAAATCATACTTGTTTAGTTCTGTTATAGAAGTTATAGAATGTTTTGAGGCAAATAAGAATCTAGATTTGCAGATTTATTCATTTGAAAAGAAACGGGTGCATTTAGTCCTCTACCTTATATTGTATCTACTCTTCTAGAATCTGTTCTTTATTGACGACAGGCAGACAGACACTGGCATGGTGAATTTAAGACAACAGTGTATTCTGAATCTAAAAGCTGGTGTCCCTGCTTGTGATGTAGAGTGCGTATAATTGCCTCAGCCATTCACATATTAGGATTACATATCATGGCTCTTGCACTATTAATCATAAATGGTTACATTTGTGATGAACATATTGATAGTATGTTGTATGGCCTGCCTTACCAAGTGCTTGCTATGTTGAAGAATGTGGTTTACGTGATGAGCTATTGGCAACAGTCAACAATTAATTGCCTGTAAATTTTGTTTGGTGGCTGATGAGTTTGTCAATTCAATCTGAAACAAAGCATACATTTTTGTGAATCTATTGAAGAAATGTTGTATTCAGACATCCATTTTGACATGTATAATATGTTTTTTTTCCTGAAAGCTAATTTTTATTGAATGATGCAAGGATTTGTTTCAGTGCTATCGCGTCTATTATTGAATAAAACAAATGATATGTAGAGATTTGGAACCCACCAGAAATGTAATTGCCTGCAAATTTGGCTAAATATAACATTAGGCAAAAGATTGGCTAATTTTCATTATTGCCAGCAGTTTGCTGGAGATTTCCAGTACTGGCTAACTTAACCTGCTTAAGATTTAGCCTCATTTTTTGGAAAACTCTTTGTTTGTGAATACAATATCAAAATGGAACAGAATGATATATGTATAATTGGAAAATATTGTGTTTGAAAATAATACATTTAAGACTTTGTTACCAATCAAATTGATCAATTCAATATCTTGTGCTTATTTTAGAAAAACTGGATAATCAAGTTTCAGTTGATTCCAGTTTTCATGTGCTGAGGGTATCTACCTAATCTTTATGTGCTTGCATTTGCATTAGGCTACATTGAGAGAAATCACACAGGTCTACTCCCTAAATTGCAAAACGAATGACCTTCAGTGATGAGGGTTTTTCTTCTTAAAGTACACCTTCCAAATAGGTTACATTTATCTTGTTCTTTTATAGTTATGAGGGAACATGAACCTATAATCTTTGTTAATTTGAGCATAATTCAAGTGAAACTGAAACTTGATGAAACTGAAACTAGAATACTCTAGAAACAAAGACTCTACATTCACAACACCACTAAGTTTCATTTTGAATATCTTTTTGAAAATATTTTTATACATAAGAAATCTGATTCTTTTGAAGTTAACAAAAGATTCTTGACCAGGAGAATAGTGAGTTATTCAATAAATTGCAGGTTTCTTCTAGTTTGGAAAGCTGCTGATCATACACAGATGGCAAAAACAATTGACAAATCATTTGTTTTGGAGACTGTATCTCAATATACTAGATGTACTTTTTTTGACACAGTTGAAGTTATTATGCAATGTCATTTATTAAAATTTTTTATAATGCTTGATCTTGATGGATTGGACTAAATGTAGAGATGGTGTTACGACCTGGCTAAGGGAAACCCTGTCATAACATGAGACTTCCCTCTCCCCAGCTCTTAAGAACTACCAGTAACAAGGGATTTGCAGTCCTTTAAAGGTTTAAGTCTTTTAGCTTCAGGGTGGGTTAACAGCAAAACGATAAACCAAAGGGGAAATAAGGCTGAGCAACCTAAAATTACCTACTCAAACAAAATAAAAAAACAAGTCACTAAACTAACTCCTAACTTAACAAAACAGGAGAAAAAGGATTAAACAAAAATGCTACCTACCCCTACCAAACCGGAACCAATCAGCTCCCTGGAACAACCTACACACTCACACAGTCACAATCATTTACTCAGCCAATCAGCCGAGCTCACCTGCAGCCAATCACACACAGGCACCACAGCAGGATCGCTAGGGAGAGAGATCCAAAACACCTGTACAGAGGGGATTAAAGCACATGCACAAATACATATAAATGTTCATATGGCCTTGGGGTCGTACCAGATGGTGATGCACAGTTGGTGGATATTTATTCAGTGAGTTGGCTGTTTGAATTGAAGACCCTGTCACCATTTAGATGTTGCCACATGTCCTCCTAATTCCTTCAGAAGTTGTGCTTCCTAATGGCACGAAGACCCGATCTTTCATGTGGGTGCTCCTACCCCTCTTTGTTTTGACGTGTTTGTGTGTGTGTAGGTACGTCACTGCGTTAACAGTACAGTATGTCGGTTGTGAAAGTTGTATGTTTTTTTTTCTCCCTTTGTATACCTCTAGGCGGGTTAATTCCTCCTCCCAATTCTTAATTTCCAGGCATTACTGAGAATATAACTTACATTAACGTCAGTCCAAGAAAAAGGTAGTGAATTATTGTGGATTCAAGGCTGCCTAGGCTTAGGTGATGGATCATGTGTTGGTACTGCCTGTTCCCTCTACTGTGGCTTCAGCTTTAATTGTAACAGCATGGTACTCCAGATTCCGTTGTATATTAAAGGAGGTAACACTTTTATGTCTGTAATAATACACATACAGCGAGAAGCAGGGGTTTGTTTAATGCATGCAAAGTTCTTTACCACAGATTGTATAACTGTGTTGCTGCTGTTAATTATTAAGTACTTTACCTTACCCAATGCTTCACTGGCCACCTCAAGTCATCTGACCCAACTCAACCTGTTTGACCTACAGACATCTGAACATCGCTATGGCTAAATCCAAAGTATTAATTCAAAAATGCACCATTGGGGTTTCTGAAACTCTTTAAGCCTCTGCTGAATCGATTTTTACTTCTGGAAGTAAATTTTGTTGCTAAGCAATGGAAGTCAAAAGCTCTGCTTACTGGTTGGAATTCTATGTTGCCTGGCAACATTAGCATATTGAGAATTCTATTTTAGGAGTTTTTGGGAACTGTTGGGGCCCTTGCCAATTTCAACCCTGGACCTAGAAATAGATGGCTCTGCTTTGATAGGCATGGATTATACCTAGATTGAATCAAACTTCATATCAATCGATGTTGAAAGAAATCTCTTGGTCTGCGACTAACCTGCTTTTTATTGAGAATATGATCTATCAGCACTACCTTGCTTACCTTACTTGTGTCTGATGTCTGGCTGCACAACCATTTCCTTGTACCTTTGTGTCTATTTCTTATCTGCCTGCCTATCTGCTTCTTTTCAGCGGACACCAATCATCGCTTGAATCTGTTCTACCTTGCCAACGATGTCATTCAAAACTGCAAGAGAAAAAATGCCATTGCCTTCCGTTCAACTTTTGCAGAAGTCCTTCCCAATGCTGCCCAACTGGTCAAGTGAGTTCATCAGTCATTTACCTGTTTTCTATAGGAAGAAATAGACATGGAACGATTGTGTGACCCCTGTATCTTTATGATGAACTCTCCTGAACCTTCCAGCATGCAGAGTATCCTGTGTCTATCATTCCTGTCCACCAGCATTGACCTGTTCCATGCTGTTCTCTGTCCCTGTGTTGTCAGAGATGGGAAGGTGCGTAAGTCGGTGGAGAGGATCTTTACTATCTGGGAGGAGAGGAGTGTGTACCCAGAGGAGCTCATTTCCCAGCTGAAAACCAACCTGACCAAAAAGGACAGGGAGCGAGAGAGGGAGAAGGAGAGGCAGGAAAGGAAGGAAAAAGAGAAAGAAAAGGAGAAAGAGAAGGAAAAGGAGGCTCCACTTCCACCAGGTCAGTTTGTTGGTGATGTTACGTGTTCCTTTCAGTCCAGACTGACGTCGTATTTTTTAATTTTATTTTTTTTAATTTTATTATCCTGAATTTAAAGTCAGTTGGAAGGATCTGTACTATTACTGTCGCAGAAATTTTTACGTTTACTATTGGCCTCCGTATATTTTATTCAATCCTAAATTACAAATTATTTCCAAATGTTTGTGTCTGTACTTGTTATCAAGTCTGTGTTCACATTTATTCTCCAGCCCAAGCCAACCCCAAAGCTGCCCTCAAGTCCAAGATAGTTGCTGAGTTCACAGTAAGTCTTGATTGGTCTCTCTGTCCTCTTCTATACCCTGTGATGTTACCATGTTTGTCAAGTAATGATATGATACCATGTCATCTTTTCTCATTCACACTCCATTTCTCCACCCTTCTCCTAGCCCCATTCGTTCATAGAGCAGTTATCGACGTATAAGCGCGCAGTTGAGGAGGAAGAGTTTAGGGAGAAGCAGCTGGCAGCTCTCAGGGTGGACGTTTGCAGCACAGAGGCCCTCAAGAGACTCAAAGGTCAGATGTCCCTGGAGTCATCACAGTTTCCTTATACATCCTTGTCACCCTAAGGACATTTCTGTTGCCTTCTTCAGTTGTCAGACCTAAAAACACGATTCCTCTTATCCCTAGACAAGGCCGGAGGGAACAAGTTTGCGAAGGACTTTGAGGATGGCAGTCTGAAGCTGCAGGAGTTTGTCAGCTTCCTGGAGAACGAGTTGAAAACGGGGCCCCCTCTGCTGGATGCCCTGGGAAATGCTGATATTTTCTATGAGATGCAATACAAGGAGGTCAAGATAGTGGCCAATGTGAGTGTGATGGCAAATGATTTCATTACTATCTTTGGTCATCCTTGGAATGTTTTCTACTTGTTTCTAAATGAGTGTTCATTGGTTAAATGCAATCCAGGAAGTTTTAAGATGGCACCAATGTTGCCGTGTTAACAGTGACTAGCGGTGAATTAACCCCAGAAAATATTGTGATAAACATGAGGTGGGTGGAATGTTTTCATTATATTGCTCATTTACTCCTTTTTTCTCCATCTTCTCTCTCCTTTTGTCAACCTTCTCAGGCATACAATGCCTTTGCTAACCGAGTGGCTAGTCTTAAAAGGAAGTTAGACACCCTCAAGTCGTCTCTCCCTGGACCTGAGGACTCTCCCATCCCATCACCCTCAGAAGACGCCCCTTCCCCCACCGGCTCCGACTCGCCCTTCCTGGGCCTGGGGTCCAGCAGGGCTCAGCTGGACCCTGAGCTAGATGGCAAGGCCATGGATGAGGGAGAAATGGCCAGGGACAACAGAGACCCAGAGGACATGGATATGTCTGATGAGGAGGCTGACCATGCCAGCATCCTGGGTTAGTGGCCACAAATGATCTTAAGTGTGTTCATTTGAATCAAAGGTTGCTGTGTAGGGGCTCGCTTGGGGGTTAATATTTCTCCATCAGTATAGATCAATATTTGTCCTATCTTTAGTATTTTGATTTAGAATTGACTAAACAAATCGTCAACCTCACAAATTGCTCCCACCAGTTGATGACAGCAAAGACAAGGCTCCCCCTGCTGTTTCCAAGACGACAAAGTTGGGAGCGTCGTCAAAGCTGACACTTCCGGTCACGCCTACTAAGGCTTCTAAGGCCACCGCCCCGGCATCTGCCGCAACCACCCCAGTGACGCCTACCTCCGCCACTGGCCAGGGCACTCCAACTACCCCTCTGGGAGTCAACCTGGCTAATGTGGACCTGGGAAAAATCAGCTCCATCCTCAGCTCAATCACATCTGCCATGAAGAGTTCAGGTGCGTTGGTGAAGTTGGAAGCTTGGTGAGGGCCTGAAACTAACGTCTAACAAGAAATGGAGGGATTTAGACAGATGTGTTTGGGATGTTCTAAATTGTCTGAAACAAAAGTAAATCTGCCGTAGTTTTTGCCACAGTATGCAACCTAACATGGCATGCCCCCGAAGTCAGGAGTCATCAGTCGAAGTGAAAATGATGGAATCCATGAGCTCTAAAGAGCAGGAGTGTATTCAGGAGAACTTTCACTTTTGTTTTTTTACCTGGCAAAACATCAGCGCTGCTGCAACCTATGTCACTGCTTTTTGTTAACGGCTGAGTGGGCGTTTCCATTTGGAAAAACCTGGAAAAGAACGCAGATGGAGTCGTCCTTTAAAAGCTTTTAATGAACTTTGTACACAACAACATAAATGAATATACAACGACTATAATAACTATTCTTATTAATAATAACAATAATAATAGAAAACAGAAAGTGAAACAGAAAAAGACAAGATTGTTGCAAGAAAACACTTTATCACAGATGAGGAATCTTAAAAATTATAATGAAAACAAAACAAAATAACATCACAGCATAAAAAAGTTACTAGTTAAAGCAGGTCTATAAAATAAGTTTGCAGCTGACTCGTTAGAAGTCAAGAAGATGCTGAATTTGTATTTCCTCAGGCAAGTTGTGCCAAAGCCAGAGGTCCTTGATTGCAAAGGCCAGACCACTTTTTGTCTTTAATCTTGTCCTCCGAGCAGCCAAGAGAGTTTTGTCTGCTGATCTAAGACAGAGAACATTGGAGGATAAAAGCTCTGAAATAGGAGCCAAGCTGTTTACTGCCTTGAAGGTAATAAATAAAATAAATTCTAAAATTAACTGTAAGCCAATATAATTAGGCTAAAATGGGAGTTGTAGTAATTGTTTTATATAATCTTTTTTTGTAGTTCTTATTAAGTGCCTAGCTGCAGCATTGTGAAGAACTACTTTAAAGTGTTAAATGTGGGGTGGTATGTTATACAGGCCACCACCCTCTTGTTTCTTGTAAGGAGCAGTTCTCATCAGAAGGCCTATCAAATTAGGTGCACAAACCATTCCCATCTCTTTAAAGGTACTATATGTATTTATGTTAGAGTTTGCTAGTGGTATTCATCAACTGTCGCAAAGCCAAACTGACGTGCGATTGTTTACATTCATGACTGAGTGTGGTTGGACTGCTGCTGTCTGTCGTCATGTGGTGTCTGTTGACAGCAATGTTTTCATCCTCCCATGGCCATTACACTACGCAATCACCAGAAATATTATTATTATCTGTTAAAAGCATAAAACTAAATATAGTATCTTTAAATGAATGTGAACTATGGACAAACACAAGGTTGTTCATTTGGGACAGTTGAAACTTGCTTGCAGTTAATCTGAAACAATTTTTGGTGTGGTGGTGGAAAAATATAAAGGAAATGATATTGTAATTACAATGTTATCAGTACAGCGTAGTGATTAGTGAGTGCTGAAATTCATATCCCTCTCGGCCTTTCAGCAGCCAGTCCTTCATCTCGGCCTTCTCCCGGAACACCCACCACCCCCTCCGGCCAATCAACAGCCTCCAAAGCTGCCCCTCCCAGTCCAGCACTGGCCAGCATCCTGTCGCGAGTTGACATCACACCCGAGGGTATACTTAACGCCCTGTCCAAGACAAACACACCCGGTGAGAGACACAGTATATACAATACGATACACTTGTTATTACACTTGTATAGATGGGACATGTCATTGTTACTTCTCATATATTTTGTCAGCTTGTTTAACTGTCTTCTGCATCCTCCATTTTTTTCCTTCCCCCTTCTACTTCTCTCTTGGCCCAGGTTTGTCTTCTCTGCTACAAAGTGTAACAAATTCCTCGTCAGCCCCTCCCACTCGCACCTCCCCTGAGTCGTCGTCAGCTAAGGCCCCC